>JBBJLS010052944.1:0-13296 GCA_037577275.1 Bryconaethiops microstoma
AAGGTACAAATACCGCTAGTGGCGATTTAAAACTGCCGTCGCACAGAATCAGATCTGGGAGCACCTCAGTGGACCTGGCTGTGTTCATACAAATAAAGAATATTACAATGGCAATAAATATTTTAGACAAGTGATAACCTCTTTATTTATAGAGCTGCATGGATCAGAGTGAAGCTCAGTACTTCACATGGACTCCATTCCTGTACAGAACAAAGCAAATCATTCAAAGAAAGTTAAACAGAAATAAACACTCCTACTAAAGAAACTGTACAATTACACTCTTTCGTCAGCTTAACTGATCTTAACAAGGTACTCAGCAAACTTCTATCACGGGTTTGTTGTTCCATAAAATAACGTCGTCCCTGTGCATTCTCCTATAAACCAGTTACTGGAATAAATCAAAATACCTCATACAGCGATAAAGGAAATAAATCCACCACAAAATAAAGAAAACAAAAACAAAAATACATACAAACTCAAACAATGGTGAGCCACACTATCAAAGGTTAATAGGAGAGCCAGTGGACAAATAGTCTATGGACCATTCAAAAGTGTGTTACTGAGTGTGAAGGTAAGACAGATACCCGCCAGCTTACTGACATTTAGGCGACCCGGTTATAAATCACAACCTGGAACACATACAAATAGAAAAAAACCAACAGAACCGTGGAGAAAAAGCGTGGGAAGACAGTGGCCATTACCGCAGCCCAGTCACAGCAGTTCTGGTAACAGCAGCAGTCTTTCCGTTCCACCATCAGCATGATTCTTCCAAACGGACACAGAATGTGTGGCTCCCCGCAGCCTAGACTCCACTCTGCACGCTGCAGAGCGTCTGAAACCCTTTACCTGTGTGCCGGGTTTTCCACTGAAGAAGCCGCTCAGCACAATGCAAATCAGCGCCATTTAAATGGTGCCGGCAATTAGTAACGAGACCTTCCTGCTACTAGTATTGGCGTCCTACAGCAAAGGTGTCAAAATATATAATGTAGAGGAAACTATATATAGAGATAATGTGTATGAGGGGAATGTGTATGAGATGACGAGGTGATCCATGGACACAAGCAATTGTCCATGGCAGCTGGTAACCTAGTGGTTCGGGCATTTTATCACCTCACTAAAATCTCTCCTGCACCCCTGGAATAAAATAAACATAAATAATTTAATAGTAGTGCAAGTCACAGAACAGTAGTGTAACCAAATTAGACACTACAGTCATTCCTAATGTTATAAAAATATGGTTTACTCGGATCCCAAAATGAGGCTAATTAAATTAACTGAGCCTCCTTAAATTATTCTGTGTGCATTTGGTTCATGTTTAGCAGTTGATCAACAAATATTGATTATACAAATCGTAACACGTACAAGTGGCAATATTTAAATGAGGTTTTGCGTGCGCAAAAGCTTCCCTGCCACACAGTTGCTGGACGAAACGCAAACTGACCGTGTGATGGGTCATGAGCTGGCGATATGTACACTTTATTTAAAAATCCTGCATTCAAATTTCCTATTAATCATCACTCTCACACTCCATCATATTCTTACTGCCTCTCTAATGTCAGACTCTCAAGAAGAAATGAAAAGGAGATGTTTTGAAATAAAGGAGGAGGAGCCATAAGAAATGGGGCCTAATCTCTATGGCCTATTAAAGAATAGACTGGCATGCCAGGTTTAGGGGGTGATTAATTAAGAACAGTGCAGTAAAATCTCTCAAAAATCAGCATTCTATCTCTCTAGCTTACACTCTCACCCACCAATGTCAGATTCTCCAGACATTTTGAAATAAAGGAAAAGGAACCATAAGAAATGAGGCCTAAAACTCACCAAGGCCCATTAAAGAATAGACTGACATGCCAGGTTTAGGGGGTGATTAATTAAAAACGCTGCTGTAAAATTTCTCATAAGTCAGCATTCTATCTCTCCATTATAGGCTTTTTCACCCACCAATGTCAGATACTTGAGACGTTTTTAAATAAAGGAGCCATAAGAAATGGGACCTAAAACTCTAAGGCCTGTTAAAGAATAGACTTATATCCCAGGTTTAGGGGGTTAATTGTTTTTTATATTGTGTAAAATATAAAATATATTTTTATTAACATGTCCAAAAACTGCAAATCTAACATATCTGACGTTTTAATCCAAAGATTTACTGTTTGAACGTGTCCACGCTTTGCACTTTCAGTTCAGTGGTACTGTCCAGGTAGAACAGAATCTACGAATAAGCAGCTGGCGAATAAGAAGCCGAATTCTGCCTGGTATGCTGAAGTACGCCGTAAAGCCCCGGCAACAAAATCATAAGGCCGAACATCCTTACAGCACAGTTCGCCGATTTTTCAGTAGTCTCCTGCTCGACATGTAGCGGGAGAATTGTTTTTACCTCAATCCTGAAGTGCCAGATTTGTGCCGGTTGTAGACTAGTGCTTTGCCAGAGTTCGCACAACACATGAAGTCCAGCTCTTTACTTTCTTTGTTTGTTACTGTTTTAAAGTTTTTCCATATCTCCGATTTCCCAATCTTTAGATTTGTTTGATATTCTCACTTCTAAATTTTATTGACAACTTCAACTGCATCCTCCATTCTGCCAGCAATTTTGGGACCCACTGTATATTTTTATCCCGCCCGCGGCAACCTTAAACCTGCCCAATCCCGCAAGATCTGCAGGGCTCTACTGTACCCAATGCAGGGCTCTACTGTACCCAATGCAGGGCTCTACTGTACCCAATGCAGGGCTCTACTGTACTGTTTAAAACTGCCTAAGAAGAGTTTTCTGTCACGGGGGAGACCCGAATGACTGTAAACCGCCCAGTTGTGGCGTGAGGGAAGAGCCCACTCGCGGAAACACACGAGAGAGCGGGTTTACCCACGCAGTTGCTATGAGAACGTTCCGTTACAGAGTAAGGATTCCCACCAAAGGAACCCGCGTTCTTACTCATACACAGGGAGGTATAAAGGGGTTTTGAGGGGGGAGAAATGGAGTACTCACGGTACCGAGAGGATGAGGAGTTGAGGGTGTACTGTGTTACCTGCTCTTCCTACCTTTATACCTGGCGTGACGTCATTTCCGAACCTGATTGACGTCACGTAACCTGGTGCACGTGACATTTTCACAATTACACATAAAATAAATAACAGTTTATAGTATGCATGTCTAACACCATGTTTTCACAGTTCCTGCATTCAAGCTCATAAACCTCCAGACAAGAATATTATATGTTTAAATAAGATTGATCTCGTCCTTTCACATATTGTGCAATTACTTACTAAAGAAACTGACAACATCGCAAAAGAAATGAAAATTTTTCTCTCAATCGAGGACAAGAAACAAACTTGATTAAAACAATGAAGACAAGAAAATGTTCATTTATTACCCTTGAGCAGTGACATATTCTCATACGCCCTTACAGGGTCCCCGTTGTCCATTTTTCCTGCTTCCAACACATAAACTTCAAGAAGTGTCCAATATATCCTGCCATTATAACAAAATTATCAAAGTTAACCACTTTACCTCTCAGTGTAAGGTTTTAATGTTGTACCTAATCAGCAATTATTAGTATCTAGAAGGTGAGATTCTGGTAAAATTAGCTAAGAAAACATTTTGCTAAGATAAATGTCCAAAACAATGCCCAACACCTAGTTGTGACTCTCCTGTGAATTGTTTAAGAATGTAGTTCCTCATATTTGATGACAGATTTAGATGAAACATGAACATTTCGCTTTCGGGTTTACGTAGTGGGTTTGCAGAGCTATAAGATTCTGAGATATGATATAAGACTTCTAGTCCCCTTAGAATTATAAGGTTCTATCTGACATTTTTGTCAAAATTGAGTCATTTATATATTTCCAATTTCAGTACCACCAATTAACATAATAGGAGGTGTTTTTTAAAGTTTTGTTCATTTTTGGTGGTTTAATCTTAAAAATAAAAAGGTTGTATCTGCAAAAGGAAACTGTAACCTGGTGTTATAAGGTTCTATCTGTGCACCAATCACACTCAGGAATATAAAGAAACAGACCAATCATGTTCAGATTCTTTATGTGTCACAGCTTGTGTTTGATCAGTGCCCATATGCTCTTCATTACAAAACATCGCATGCACAGCCTCTGTCAATTCAGGTAGATCTTAGAGAATCAAAGAAACCTACTAGAACCCTGAAAGCCATTCTACCTAAAGCAAGACCTCTCCCTAAACAGAACAACTTATCAGAGGCCAAGATCCCTGATAGTAGGTCAATGTTTAAATTCATGCCAATAACAGACAGACACTATTATTAAGCTATGAAGTCTCATTAATTCCTAGTCCATTTGTGATTCATTTATTTATTGATTTATTGTGATTTATTTATTGAAATATATTAATATAATTTTTGATATTTTTTGATCAATTTTATATATTCTATTAATGTTCTATTCTATATGTTCTATTTTTTAAATTCTGATGTATTGTTGCTATCGCTATGAAATCGTTTTAATAAATTGACATAATTGACTTAATTCTGCCTGTATACTTGCCTACTGCCCTTTCTGGGAAAATTACTGCTTGGCCTAACTTCTATTAGAAATTGACCCCTTTGTTGGATTGAATATCTGTACCACACTTTCCACTTTACCTCCTGTGCTTTTTGAATAAGGAAAAGATTGTGTACTATAAAATGGGATTAAAAAAAATATTACAATTACAATGGACATGTTACAATACATACAATTCCACTACACCAATTCCTCTACACTACACAAGTGTTGCTTACAAGTATTTTATTGGTAATTTGTTAGTATTCTCTAAAAATCATTGTTCCTTTGTCTGTTTTGTAAAATAGAACCTTATAATTCCAAGCCAATTTTGAGTGCATAGAGTTATAAGGTTCTATCTACATTTGACCTGTTTAAAGAAACATCATTTCCAAATTTTCGAGAATTTTAATATTTCACATTTAGAATACATTTAAGGTGTCTTTAAGTCCAGTACATTAAATAAACTTGTTCCACATACCAGTTCTGCTATTAAGAATGCAAAAACTTTAAACCTCAATATCTCAAAACTGGTCAGAGTGTAAATAGAACCTTATAATTCTAAGGGGACAAATTATTAAAACCAATATATTTTAGCATCTGAGTAGAGATGATAAGTTTTGACATTTCAGTCTTTTTGTTACACTGAACTGAAAGTTGGCTCAACTAGGCATTTACAGTATCATAGAATTGAAATATATATATCAGCACTAAAAGATGAATGTCATGGTCCCCCTTCTTTCCCAATGAGGGCTGCCGCAGAGGCAGACATTCATGCTGCTATACCTTTACTTACACACCCAAAACAAAGTTGGTACGAGGACAGAACTGTAGTTTGTCCCAGAATACAAAGGAGACAGAAGATAAACGAAGCCAGCATGACGGTTAACCCAAAATGAGAACTAAAAACATAACCCCTTATATATGTGAACTCAAAACCCACAACCAATAAGCAAACACAAACACTCAGTACTTAAATGCACCCAGCTGTGACTAATACCCAACACCAAAATAGAAACTTAAGCAAGGGTAGCCACTAGCGGCCACCCACCGTCACTGTCCCCAGGCCTGACAGTACCCCCCCTCGCTGTCCTTGGAGGCGGAGTCCACTCCCAGGAGCTCCTCTCAGTTCTCCTGGGCAAGGCCCCCTCCAGGGAGCCCTTCCGCAGGGAGTCCCTCGCAGACCTCCTTGCAGACCATCCTCCTTGACTTTGGGACAGAGGCCCTCTTGGGCCTTCTGCTGCGCTATCTAGCTCCTCTCCTATGGCTACAGGGCCTTCTCCTATGGCTACAGGCCCCCCTGCTGTGGCTGCAGACCCTTCTCCTATGGCTACAGGCCCCTCTGCTATGGCTAAATGCCCCTCTCTGGCCTCTTCTGCACTATTTAGCCCCTCTGCTATGGCTACAGGCCCTTCTGTTGCTAAAGATCCCTCTAAAGGCCCCTCTGTGGCTAAAGACCCCTCTAAAGTTACTGGCCCCTCTCTGGCTGCTGTACCAAGCCCCTCTGCTGTTGCTACCGGCCCCTCTGTTGCTGCTACAGGCTCCTCTGTGGCTAAAGGCCCCCTGCTGCTGCTACAAGCCCCTCTGAAGGACCCTCTGCGGCTAACGACCCCTCTAAGAGCCCTTCTGCGGCTAACGACCCCTCTACTGGGCTTAGCGGCTGGGCTAACGGGCTTAGTGTCTAGGCTAACATAGGCTGTAATGGCATTTCTAATTAGCCTTGCAGCTCTTCTAACGGGCCTAGAAGGTCTATATACTCTGACCTACTTACTATGGGCTTCAAATGCTCTTCTGAAGAGCCTAGTGGCTCCTCTAATGGGCCTAGTAAATCTAAGGGCTCCGTGCGGCCAGCACTCACCCTTACGTAGGAGGCTGCAACCATTTCCTGGGTCCTGGCACAGGTCGCTGGAGCTTGGTCTTGGCGCTTGGGAGTGTGGTCTCGGCGCTAGTGTGCGTGGTCTCAGTGCTAGTGAGCGTAGTCTCAGCGGCCGGGAGCATTGTCTCTATGCCCGGGAGTGTGGCTGCTGAGTGCTGCTGGTCAGCGACCAGATCTGCGGCCCTCCTCTCGAGAAGGTCCAGCTGGGGCTGATTCTCCCTCACACGTCCCTGCAGCATCCCCTTTCCGAGCGGGAGGACCAACAGAGCACTTGGGACATCATCCCCCGAGGGAGGCTCCTTAGCCAGTGTGCTTAAGGTGAGCTTTCTTTCCCGCTTCCTCCTTGCTTGTTGAGGGGTTTGGCAGGGTGCCAGCAGGAGGACCAGAAGAGCACCTGGGACTTCATCTCTTGAAGCCAGCTCCTTAGCCGGTGTGCTCAAGGAGGGCTTCCATGCCTGCTTCCTCCCCACTGGTGGAGGTGCCTGCAACCCTGGGCTGTTGCGCACAGCCCAGTTCTGAGCAACCCATAATGAGAACTCCCCCATCAGCAGGTTCTGTTCCTTAGGGGTGAGCTCCTCACTGTCCCACGCCAAGTTTCTTGCACCTGCAGTTGGATGGTGCGTTAATCTGTCACGGTCCCCCCTTCTTCCCCAATGAGGGCTGGCGCAGAGGCAGACAGTCAGACATTCAAAACAAAGCTGGTATGAGGACCAGATACCAGAACTGTAGTTTGTCCCAGAATACAAAGGAGACAGAAGCCTGGGGGACACAGCAGGGTCATTCTGGAGTGAGCTCCCTCCAGGATCGAACCCCCTCAGGGGAGCTGCTGTGTGGTCCTCCGGGCTGAGCCCCCTCCGGGAAGCTCCTCCGGGGTCTCCTGGGCTAAGCCCCCTCCTAGGAGCTCCTCTGGAGCCCTGCCAGACCCCAGTACCCCCCCCTAAATATTTCAGGGAATTCTACCCCCTCCCATAGGGCAAAATCCTAGAGCTCATGGGGGGTCCAGGTCCCCTCCAGTGTGTACATAGAAGAGGAGCTGGTTCTAAGCCCTCCCCGGGCCTCTGAGCCACTGCTAAGCCCACCCTGGGCCTCTGAAACATTGCTAAGCCCACCCTTGGCTTCTGAGCCACTGCTAAGCCCACCCTGGGCCTCTGAGCCACTGCTAAGTCCACCCTGAGCTTCTGAGCCACTGCTATCCCTCTCTAGGGCCTCAGGGCCTCGGCTATCTCTCTCTAGGGCCTCTGAGCTCAAGCTAACTCCGCCTGGGGCCTCTGAGCTAGAGCTAATGACCACCTGGGCCTCTGAGTTAGAGCTAATGCCCACCGGGGCTTCTGAGCTAGCACTAATACCCACCGGGGCCTCTGAGCTAGCGCTAATGCTAGCTGCGTGTCTTTGAGAAGCGGCAAGACAGGCTGCATGTCCTCGAGGAGCGGTGAGATGGGCTGTGCATCCTTGAGGAGAGGCAAGATGGGCTGTGCATCCTTGAGGAGCAGCAAGATGGGTTGCGCGTCCTCGAGGAGCGGTGAGACGGGCTACTGTTTGCGGACAGCTAGGATTGCATCTAGCCCCGTGAGCTTTTCCAGCTGCCTCTCATTCTCCTCTACCTCCTGCTCCAGGGCCCTGGAGCCAGTGGGAGGACCAAAAGAGCACCCACGCCTGCCGGGGTGCTCAAGGCAGGCTTAAGTGCCCACTTCCCCTCACATGTCGAGGAGCCTGGCAGGATGCCAGCGGAAGGACCTGAAGAGCACCTGCATCCAGCGCCTTCGCTGAACTTAGATACAAAGCCCCAAAACCCCATGAACCAATAAACAAACAAAATCACCTAAACTAAACACAACCCAGCTGTGACTAATACCTTCAAACCCCAGTGGACCCTGTCAACTTAAAAGCCCTCAAATAACCAATTTACACAATGGCGGCCTCGAGCGGCTGCCAACCGTCACCATACTCAGGCCTACCAGGCCTGACAGTAACAAGTGAACAGGCAGTTCTTGATTGTTCTTGAACTTTATGTCTTTGAAGTTCTTGAAGTTTATGTGTTGGAAACAAGCATAAGGATCTGAGATTTTTTGATAGGGGCCAAAGTGTGATGGCTAGAGAACTGGATCAGATCATCTCTAAAACAGTAGGTCTTGTGGGGTGTTCCCAGTATGCAGTGATTAGTACCTACCAAAAATGCTCCAAGGAAGAACAACCAGTGAACTGGCAGAAGGATCATGGGTCCCCAAGTCTGCCCGATGCCTGTGAGAAGTGAAGACAAGATCCCACAGAAGAGCTACTGTAACACAAACTGCTGAAAACATTCATTCTGGCTATGATAGAAAAGGCTGAGAACACACAGTTCCTCACCACTCGCTGCGTGCGGGGCTGCAACAACAACTTTTCACCAAATTCAGAAGGTCATAAAATGCAATGCTCTTCTGTGAAAAGGTTCTGCACCAAAAGATTTTTTATACATCATGAGGAACCTCTTAAACTAAACCACATGCTTGGAACCGTCCAGTTTTTTTATCTCTAAGCTGCATGTCCTTTCATTACCATGGCTGCCTTTGTGAAGTTTGTTCCTCTAAATGTCCCTGTTTATCCAGGAGGAAGGGGGAGGCCATCACAGACAGACATATGATAAATGCAATTAAGAATAAACGTCAAATATGGAGAAATGAAGATCCGACCTGGGGTTCATCCCCTGAGCACACTGTGAAGGACAGAGGACGTTTTAATACCCCAAAATTGTGACTGCATAAATGCCACTATTATGTGACATTAGATGAATATGGGCTTGCGTAAATACAGTAAATATCAACACTCCAGGCTCAGCGTGAGCTGGTAAACACGCAACTCTCTAGAAAGTCGAGCTGTCACGGGCCACGCTCAGATGCTATTGCTATTGTGTGAGAGGAGCACTGCATAGTGCTGGGAATAAATATCTCCTGCTGACATACAGCTGTCTCACTGGTCCAGCATCTATGTGGATGAACAAGCCCCAAGGCTTTATTGTCTTTTTTGAAGCTGATTTGAAGCTGTTTTAGTCAGTGGCTGTCACCATTTAGACACATTCTTTTATCCAACATTAGTGTTAAGTGTATGGTGTAAGAATGTTGTACTCCACAAAAACTCAGGCACAGTTAAGTGTATTAAGATGTAAGAATTTAGTTCATGGTAGGGGTGATTCAATACCACTTTCTCATGTCCAATCCCAATTTCGATACAGTAAACTTGAGTTTCTGTTAATCAGGAACTGTCTTTTCCCCTCTTTTAAACAACTAAACTATTAATAATACATTTGTCTTGGTGCACTTTGCTTAACCTTAACTTGAATTTGAATTTCTCCATAGTGTACTATGTATAGCACAAGAAGCCATTTGAGACACAGCCTTGTCTTACTCGTGTCCGAGTCCGTGTATGTCTCTTTACAGCACGTTTTTCAACATTTATTTAAGCATTTACATGATGGTTTAGGGTTTTTCCAGTATCCGATAAAATAATTTTGACCCCTACTGGACCAGTACCAACACTGAGTATTGGATCGGCGCACCCCTAGATCATAGTGCACAAACTGAGACAGCGCTAAATTGAGTTTACTAATGCCTTGCTGGTTAATTAGACTTGTCCTTGTGTTCCTATAGTGCGCTGTCCACTTTCAGTGCAAGCAAGGTGTCCACACTGGGATATACAATGTAGGCAGTATAGGCTACTACAATGACAGAATTACTGAAAAATTTAATATGGAATATTTCATGATGGTCACCATGTATGAAAGAAGGGCCAGAGCAATCACACTGTACAAATGGTGTTTAAACAAAAAATGTTAGTGTTTGGCTGTCAAAAAATGTTTAGTTCATTAAACGAGTTAACAGTTGTTTTTCTGTTTTTCTTCATTTAAAAACAGTATTTCTATGCAACATTATTTGCATTTTGTGACATGCAAAGACTTCAGACTGTTATAGTGGTAACTGAGGTCATTTTGTCAGTGTACAATATAGTGCCTGAATTTATCTTTGCTCATTTCTATCCTTTATCTCTTGTCTTAATAATATTTTTCTTGTGTCCCTATTATCTCCTACAAATACTCAACCAACTATGATGTCTCATCAGCTGTGCCTGAGAGTGTGCTGAGGCTCAGTCTATGCCCCTTTTAGAGTGTGCCAGAATGTGGCTTTGAATGCACAGCAAAACTGGATGACTCTCCCACAGAGACCCCTCATGTTCTTCTGGGCCGAGAGACAGTGGGGTGTTATTGAGACAATGGCCAGCGGCCGGGTTAATATGAGGCCTGACATTTGGCGGGACCTGTGGGACTGTGGGCCGGGAGTAGGGAGAGTGCCAGGGTTTTGACAGTATTGATACCAGGAGATTGAGAAATCACTCCAGTGTCTGCCAGTGTTACTATATTCCCATTCTTGGATTCTGTTTTGGGATTTTCTCACTCTGCCCTAGTTCCTCTCATTCATCATTAAGTTCATGGGTGTCTTTTTGTTAGTACTGTCTTTAACCTGGGCTGTGCTTAGTACTATAAACTCTGGAGGGAGGTGAGGTAGGACACAATATAATTGGTTAATATTGTTTTCTAAGTCTACTGGTGCATGATGTAAAAGTAAAAGCAATCAAAGATCGTGAGAATTGTCATTGAAACTGCATGGTATAATTCAGTTTGGTCATCTTTGGGTATTAGACATATATCGGTGATAATAGCTACATATTTGGTGTGGTGGTGGCCTAGTTGTAGGATACTTGCCTCTGGACCAAGAGGTCGTGGGTTCAAATCCTACCTCCAGCACACCACCACTGGGTTCCTGAGCAAGACCCTTAACCCCAAGTTGCTCCAGGGAGACTGTCCCCTGTAGCTAGGGAATGGAAGTCGCTTTGGATAAAAGCATCTGCTAAATGCCGTAAACATATTTGTTCGCTACAAAGCTAAAGTACCCTGTTTTCAAAGTAGCTTGCTACCAACCTGGCATATATATTTATTTCAGTAAAAATTAAGTGATCAGTGAGTTTACACTGAAGGGGGATATCTGATGTCTGTCTGATTGTGATAGGCTGGTCTAAGGAAAAAATCTAAGGCTAGGTTTTTATTTCAGCTGAGGCTACATCCTAAGTAATATTTTTGTGATCTGATAGTTCCAGCTCAACACATCAGTGAACCTTTCAGAGCAAGATATAGGTCCAGTTTCTAAACAAGAAAACTTTTAAGCAGCTCCAATTGTCCTGAATTTAGTTTGAAGTCATAGCTAGTCATGCTACCCATGGTCCTGTTCTATGGTTCTAACCACGGTCATTTCTTGAATCATACGAGCCTGTATTTAGGTCTTACACAGCTCGCAGTGAGGTTTTATGTCATGTTGTATTTCAGCACAAATAAAATACCCTGGGGTTTGTGTTTAGCAGTAAAAAAATATTTCGGTTGTCTCCTCTTGGCTGTTCACTGCAGTGTAATGTACCAGGACAGGAGCTGGGCATCCCAGTTCTATGTTTTACCAGTATATTGGGTGTTCTGGATTATAACTTGTCTGGCAGGGTGTTTCTCAGCCTTTCACCACTGGGATAGGCTCCAGAACCCTGTGTGACCCTGGTTAAGGATAGGTGGCTCAGATAATGGATGGAAAAATGGATTATAAATTGCACCTTTTCTTTTTTCATGTAATTTCCTTTTTTACAAAGGAAATTACTGTATATGTGTTTAATTTGCATTATTTTATCACAGACATAGACAAGATGAAGACTGAGCACTAGGTAGAAACATAATAGTAATCTGTCTGTATCCAGAAAAGTAATTAGAGACAGTGATTGGAATGGTGAAGAAGCAACAGAGGGACTGGATTAAAGCGTGGGGCAGAATATGAAGTAAAGCAGGGCAGAATATGCTGTAGGAACAGGTTCTCAGTTCCCAGATCCTAGTTCCCAGCTCCCACATGAATGCACGACTCAGTTAGCAAAAGTTTCAGAATCAAAAGCCGGTCAAAAGTGCCAGACAATGTAAGGCGGTATTGATTGGAAAGGGTGGGAAAAGGCCTGAGAGAAGGTTGTGTGCTGATTCTGCACTAAAACACTGCCCCCTATAGGCTGTGTGATGAATAGTCACTCCATTAAAACACTGACCTAGCCTAGTAAACCTCAGTGCATGGTTTATAGTCTAGTATTTTTCAAGATCATGCTGCAGTTCATGTGAAAGGCACCCCAAGATTATTCCAATCATTTAAATCATTATATATAATCACTATATATAATCATTTATAAACACATAAACAAACACAAACAAGCATTTATACTTTTAATAAAAAGTAAAAAATATATTTTTTGGACTTCTCCTTGATGCTTCCCACCTTTGCATTGTTTTGTTCCGATCCATCACACCGGGTTTGTAGACGGAAACTTTGGAGAGCTTTGGTAATAAATAAGAAGAACACACTGACTTACACTAACTGTTTAGTGTAACAATATTTGTACCGATTCTTACTTGTTCTATTCATT
Organism: Bryconaethiops microstoma; assembly: GCA_037577275.1. Classification (NCBI taxonomy): domain Eukaryota; kingdom Metazoa; phylum Chordata; class Actinopteri; order Characiformes; family Alestidae; genus Bryconaethiops; species Bryconaethiops microstoma. Next base: position 12,848 of record JBBJLS010052944.1, read on the forward strand.
TACCAAGCGTACTTGGAGAATATATATATATACATATATATACACACACACACACACACACACACACACACACAAAAACACACACACACACACACACACACACGTTATCAACACATTGATATTATGTTGATATTATTTATCATAACATAACTTCACAGAAGATGGAAAGCCTTTCTCAGCTTTTAATGTAACTTAATGCAGTGAGATGTTCATTTGGGACGATTTCAATAATTCATCATTAAATTCATGTGCAGAACATTTGGGTTACACATATGTAAACTGACTAAAATGGAGAAACAAGGTTTTGCTCTGACATCCATAGCCTAGTGTAGAACAGCTTCTGGAGAAAATTGTGTGTGTGTGTGTGTGTGTGTGTGTATGTGTGTGTGTGTGTGTGTGTGTGTGTGTGTGTGTGTGTGTGTGTATATGTGTGTGTGTGTGTGTGTGTG
>JBBJLS010052955.1:0-13296 GCA_037577275.1 Bryconaethiops microstoma
GTGGCCAGTCAAGTTCTTCCACACTGAACTCCTCCAGCACGTCTTTATGGAGCTGCTTTGTGCACTGAGACACAGTCTTGCTGGAATAAAAAACATTCTTCCCCAAACTGTGTCCACATAGTTGGAAGCATGGTGCTGTCCAAAATGTCTTGGTGTGATGAAGCATTAAGATTGCCCTTCGCTGGAAGTAAGGGGCCTAACTCAACCCTGAAAAACAGATGTGTCCCTATATTTTTGTCCATATTAATTATTTAAAAACTGAAGCAAATTCAATATAACGCTTTTTTTTTTTTCAGTGGTTTTGTTATATTAATGATGTTAATAAACTCCTCTGGGCTCCTGCTCTCATTACTCTGCTCTCAGAGTTTAGCATATCCATTCTGCATGAGGTGATTCTGGTGGAGCTGAAGGGTTAAACGGTTTTGGGCCTGTTCTCACTCTTCTCTGTTTTCCCCAAAGGCTCGGAGCATTAAACTCATCTTAACTTTTAGCACAAAGTCATTTCTGCTCCACCATCTTCTAATGATCTTTATGCTAGGATGGGTTTGGGGGAATCAGGCCCGGTTAGGTATATGAGCCATCATCAGCTTTTGATTAATGTGGAGGGTTTTGTCCCCAGCGTGTCAGAATACTGCACTGCGAGGGGACGCGCTTTTCATTGAGCAGAAAATTATTTTTCTGCACTGCTAAGAAGCATCTTCAATCTCTGCCCACCATAAAGCTCATTTTACGAGCAGCCGAACAGAAAAGACCTACAAACAGAGGCGAGCTACCGAACCGTATGGAAGGCACACAAAATACACTGGCCAGTTTATTGGAAACGCCAATTTATGAGATCCTGTCTGTCAATGGAGATGGAGCCACAAGGACTGACTGCCAGATGATATGTGGGTGGTGGAACATTCTCAGCACAGCACTGACATTGACATGATAGTGGCATTGTGTGTGGGGCACTGGTGGGAGGGTACAGAGTTTGTCCACAGCTAAGAGTCACTGCTAGGTCCAGAGCAGTCCACCACCCAGCCAAGAGTGGTCAGAAACCTTCGGGCACTTGCCCTCTTAACTCCACGTTTACCTTACTTATGCTTTAACCTCTGACTTAAAGCATAAGTGGTATCTGTTAAGGTGTGTAACTTGTTGGCAGTAACACGGGTGAACAGCTGATGTTGATATAAGTAGGGTCCTTGGGTTACGACAGTCTCCACATGCGACATTTTGAGTTTACGCTCACTCAGATAAAAACTTTACAAAATCGAGACACGAGTGATCCGGCTTACGCCGTCATCGTCGTCTTTATGGACTACCTGGGTGAACGCGGCATATGAGTGAGGTATTCGGTGTCCCCCCAGTACAGTACAGTGTAGAAGTACAGTAAATGTATGTCCTTTTCCTTTTTCTTTGGCTTAGTTGTGTTTTTACGTTCTAGATTATGTTTTTACTGTGTTAGGATCGGTAAGTGACTTAGGCTAGGGTGTGTTTCAACTTACACCAAAATTCAGGTTACATCACTGTCACAGGGACGGATCTGTCTCGTAACCCGCGGACCCCTTGTATAGCTTTTCAGGTTTGAAGACCAGATGTGGAGTATTTGAGCGCTAGTGTACGTCGCTCTCGATAAGAACGTCTGCTAAATGCTATAAATGTAAATCTAAACTGACCCCTGATGGCCTAGAGGATGACTAACACAAACAGTGCATCAACAGATGACCTACAGTCTCCACCATTAGCAAAAGGTAGTTACAAGGGAGGGGTTTCCAGTAAAGTGGCCAAAGCATCATACATTTTTTTTTTAAAGAACGCTTTTTCTTTTTCACATTTTTATTAAAGTGCTTATAAATACTATTTACATTTACAAAATATCCTTCTGTAGACAGGAGCTTGACAAAAACAGTGTCACTTAATATGATAATATGCTTCAGCCACAAACCTGAGACACAACAGGGGGGTAAAAAAAAAAAAGGTCCAAAATAAAATAAAATTAAACAAAAAAGACGTAGCAAATGCATGCTACATAGTAGCAAAAACGCTAAACCAGTACAGGCATATGACATATGACAGACAATCATAAAATACATTCAGGCCCCTTGAACCCTCTGAAACAAACCAAACACAACTTGCTAAATCAATTCTGTGTAAAACAGATTTCTCACATTATATTTCATGATGTCTTTGGATGAGGGACACAGACATCAAGGTGTTTACAGGATTCAGTAGCATGAAATAGTAGTCGGGCAAAAGTGGTGCACTGAATGTCCCTGATTCAAGAGTGTACATCATTTCCACTTGAATAAAACATATCAAATCAAACCAATCACTGTCAAAAGTGAATAAACTGAAAATCAAAGTTGTGTTCATGTAATATGTTTTGCTCACATGATAATAATGCACACATTCAGGTGGACCCAGTGCAATACTTTTCTAGTGTAGTCCCATAGAGAACACACGTCATGACTGCGTTTAGACAGTGACAAAAAACTTTTGAATCAGACTTTTTTGGTTAAAAAAGCTGTATTAGTAATTGAGTAATCTAGCAATAATTTTGATGATGAATTAAATATTTATAAGCAGCTTCTGCAAACCTTTTTAATTTTACTTTTGTAGCCAAATTTGTAACTATAAACATGCTATAAACATTTGTAAGGTCCCACTGGTGTAAGTTTCCTCTCTTTCAATGATGCAATTTGGTGGCCAATAGCTCCCTCTTGTGGAGAATGTCCAGACTGCTGAACATGGCTTTATAATGATCCGCAGATTATCTTTTAACTGGTAAATTGGTTTTCAAAATTTTGCTGTCTGTCTAAACGCAGCCTTGGTATATAAAAGGAGCTGTTTTTAGTCTTTTTTTTCAGTCCAGTGCCAGGAATCCAGTGCCATATGCGGTTTTAACCTCAGAGAACACTGCCTGTCTGTATGTTTGAAATTGTCCATTTTTGGTTGGTGCACTTCTGTAGGGCCAGCTGATAACGCTGCTCCACGTCACTCTTCTGCACCAACTCGAGACAGCGCTTTGAATCTCTATTCTGGATGGAACCTCCCTGCAAAAGAGAGAAAACAACACAAGGTTAAAGGTTTTCTTTGCCATAATGGTATGTTTGCTGAACTTTTGAAATGTTGTTGCATAATTAATTTCACATGTAACATAATGACTTGATTCTTACATGGCTTCATATTTACAATTACATTCTGTTTACATCCAGTACTGCAGATTCAAGCCTGCAGCTTTTTTGTTTGGATTTTAAGGTTTTATAATAAAATGTATAACCTTAGATACTTAGAACCATTTGTTTCAGTGAACTATTGGTGAAAAACCTTATCACATTATACTGTGTTTTTGTCAGTGTCAGAGAAAATGATGATTTCTAAGGGTTATACGGCGGTCAGACTATTAAAAAAAACCGCAAAGAGGAAACCATCCTGAGCAGACGGATCGCTCCAACGTCCCTCATTTGCTCAGGAATGCATTAATATTTGTGCTGACTGTTGCACTGACAGCCCTTTTTAAGCCTTATTCCAAAACAATGCCAAAAGACAAGTGAGGTTTCTTCGAGGTTCTGAAAAAGAGCCATAAGGATCTGCTGAAGAGGCACTGCGAGAGGCTGAGAGATGAAAGCAGGGGCTGCAGGCCAAACACCTCACTGATCCGATTATCTAACACAATGTGAAACCCAAATCACATACAGGCCTTCCTCCTGGCTTACTATATGCATCCATATGATGTACCATCCTCTAGGATGCAGCAAAAAGGGCTACAAAGTGATGGCCCAAAGACATGAAGACTTATCTTAAAGCTGGAAGCTGGAGCCCCACGAAGAGACAGTCACTGTTACATAACAGCCATAAACACATCAGAAACACCCACTGACTGGCCACTTTATCAGAAACACCCACACCTTGCACTCCTACTCGTTGGCCGCTTAATGAGCTACACCTACCTTACAGAAGCACCGCTGAGGTGTACAATGCAGAATGTGGCCCATCTGTTGTCCTGCCCAGTTTATCAGCCCCCCCCTCCCCCCACCACCACATTCATCACTGACCACAGGACCAGACTTTATTTGGCTGATGGTCTGTTCTTACTATAACAGTGACACTGACACTGGCAGCTTTGTGGCCAGAGGATGGCAGAAAAAGCAAACTGTGCATCAAGATATGGGCCTTGATCTCTAACCGAACACCAGCAACATGGAGGGCTAAAAGAAAGAGGGTCTCAAATAAAGAGGAGTGTGAAAATCTCAAAAAATGAGAAAGTTGTTAAAAAGGAAATTTCCCAGATATTTCTAAATATCTCCATAGTTCTGTGGTAAACAAAGTCATTCAGAGTGATCTAATGTGAAATGGTCGGAAATAGAGAAATTTACCACTACTCTATAGATGAAGGTGACCGGGGTCCCAGTATGATGATAAAAAAAGCCAAATATATTAAAAGCCGACATAAATATCGCCGTTTTATTTATTATTCAAATCCCCAGTGAATCTACTCATCTGAGGTTTTATATGCAATGTTGATGATGCTAAAATACTGGTAAATCTTACAAAACATATTCCCATTATTACATTTTTTTTATGAATACAGTGAGGTCTATTCATATTTGGACATTCATAAATAGTTTTTTACTGTTTATAATTACTTTTTTATTGAAATATAAAAGAGGAGGGGATATAAAGAAGGGTTTGGGGGAGAGGGTATAATTAAATAAAATATAAAAAATATATACAAAATTTATAAGATAATTCAAAAATAAACAGTGGGTGAAAACAGTGCTTTACAATTAAAGCCACCACTGGGAAATTCACAATATGCTTAATTTTAGATAAAAGGTTGGTCCTTTTCCGAGTGGTCTGTGAAGCGGCCGAGCAAAACAGCAGCAAATGGTGAGCATGTAGGAGAGCAAACACCGGTTTTACACTGTTATTATTTACTAGAATCGGATTTTACTCATATGAGTTCTAATGGTTAAACACTTTAGACGTCTAGACCACCACCACAGAGAACAATTTCTCACATTCAACCACTCAATGAGTTGGTAAGTGTCCCCAAACTTTTGATGCACAGTGTAATAGAAGCTCTCTGCATGTTCTGACCTTCATTACCCCATCAATCACACTGGGTGCCGCACTGGCGTGGCAAATGAAGACTTTGCACGCTCGGGGAACACACTCTTACAGATATCTGCTGCTTCTCCTCTGGGTGATGTGCTCAGGTTTCATCCACCTCAACATCGCTCTCTTTACATTAATCACACCGCCATTACCAGCTGCCGAGAGCTTATGCTCAAAATTGTTCGTAGACTAAATAAAACATCTGACTAGAACACATGGTAGGAAAAGCTCAACGATGTGATCAGGTGTGACGGCAAACAGAGTGTCTACATACAGAAACACACACATATACAGAACTGTGCAAATGTCTCAGTCGTCTGTGCAAACTGGCTGAATCCATTTGTATCAGCCTTGGGTTTCTTTCCGCCAGCAAAAACACGTGAACATTACAGCAAACAGGAAAGCAGTAAACGTATCAAGTTGTAAGCTGGTTAGAGCTCAGGTTTGGTTCCAGATTTCTGCTTCCAGTCGTGTGGATTCATAAAATTCCATAAGAAACACACCTAATTTAATCTAATGAAGTAAAAACAGCCAACCCAGGTATTTGACGGAGTTCCAAGTAATGACATCTGTAGACATCTGTCCTTCCATGAGGACAGATGTCCTTCCATGAGGACAGATGTCTGAAAATGGTTATGCAAACACACTGCCATATACAAAACCACTATTGACTGTATTCATGTTATTTGAATTCACAGTATTACTAGTATTTTAACACTGTCCAGTATTAAACAACTTTTAAGTATAATTTTCTCAGACAGTTTGTACAATACTGTATGTCCCAGAGCTCTGGGATCCCATATAAGACAGGGAACCCATACAGACTGGTGTACCTGCATTAGTAAAAACTCGCCTTAACTTGGGAGTCTATCAGACCGATCATGGCGATTTTCAACCAGACCGAAAGCGTCCGAAAGGATCGGGGCTGTTTGCCATTCAAAACTGTTCGACTCCAATATCTTGACTTTGTTGCTAATTCTTGCACTAATGCTTGATGACTTTTTCAAACTGCAGAGCAAAAGTATTTGTGGCTACTGAAGAAGCACTGACTTTAATAATATCCATATGGAATGCAATTTTGACACAATAATTTTTCAATATTCTGTATTCATTTAGCACCATAATAATGCTGAAGTACACTATCTGGTCCTAGAGTAAAAAAGAATACTCTTTTTCTCCCAAATATTCTGGCGTAGAAGCAAAAATATCATAATTTTTCAAAACAAGGAATCCAAAATGTAAATCAGTACATGCAACTTAGTAAATACACTTAGTTACTACCCATCTCTGGGGACAAGTTCTCAAAGCAGGGCGTCACTTAGGGACTGCCTGTCCAGAGATAGCCTTGCGAAGAGGAAAAAAGAAGATCCTTGCAGAACCAAATTCATTTTGGGAGCTTTTCCCATGGAAAATTCACTTTCTCAATGCCCCCATTATCAATAATTCACGGTGTGGAATCAGCCACGGCGGGTTTGACTCTTTTTCTCCACCTGAGTGCTCCCGTCAAACGGCCACGCAGAGCACTTGCCTCGTTTGATGTATGAATTCGCAGACAGTCCCCAGGGCCAGTCTGAGCGCTTCTGATCCGCCTGCTATTGTCAGAACAGACGCAGGACAGCACTACACCGCCTGCGCGCTCTGACATCACTCTCAGGGCGATGACATATCAGGCTATAATAACCAGCTCGGATGCTGCACACACCCTGGAGATGACACCCCTGACACGAACAGACCGGCACGCTAATTCCCGCCTCACATCCAATAAAGAAATCATGCATTCTTCTGCTAGTGGAGAAAACGGCACGCTATAGGAGAACAGGAAAACTGATATGTCTGCAGTGCTGGAGAGCAAGGTGGAAATTGCATTAGCTGAGGTGTTAATGGGGCACCACACTAAAACACAGAGCCCAGCGGAATTCTAAACACTTCATAACTGGGCGACATCCAACACTGTTGGTGAAGCATCTGGAATGGTCTGATATTTCTTATTGTGAAAGTTGCAAGAATATTACAAGCATATTCAAAATACAGTACCGTGCAAACGTCTTGAGGCACCCGTGAAAATAAGCGAGTACTAAATAAAACTAAAAAGAATAAATACAAATATCCTTATACAGTAAATAGTGATTTTATCTTCAGTATATCAGTGAGTTCTTGTGGAAGTTCAGTATTACCTGTAGTTTCCATCAGAAACCTGGTTTGACTCAATCAGTCCTGCATTAAATTAATTCAGGAGCTGCTGAAGGAGTTTCACAATCCAAACAACGGCTGGAGGAACCGAGGAGGAATCTGGAACCGAACCTGTGTTCTCCTCACCAGCTCAACTATTTTTCTTTACAAACAAAACATACTTTTTACTGCCTTCTTATTTGTTTGCATTTATGTTAAGGTTAACTTTTCTCACTTTCCTAGAAAGACACTTGATCACATGCTGAGAAAAATGGCTTTAAACACTTTGCATAGGTGCACAGACTTTTGCACAGTGCTGTATTTCTGGACATTTGTGTCTTTCTTTAAATCTTTTAGTCAAATTGAAATATCTTAATACACTGACGGATTTTGTTTTATTGAGAAAGATTGCATTTTGGAAGAAAAACTTAATGAATTCACCTAAAAATGTTCAGAAGACTGAATACATCATTCTCATTATAGGAAATGCAACTCTGTCTATAGTTAATATGCTTTCACCCACTATATCCTTTCCAGTAAAGCAGATCTTGTGATTTTCTTTTGTTTTATTTGAACATTACGTTGGTACACACTAACTGTGGTCAGTATTAGGGATTAATATCTGTAACTCAAAAGGAGGATTTCGCGGACCGCTCGGATTTGGGCAGAGATTTTGACATTTATTAAAGATTTAGTTAAGCGCTGGTGTAATCGCGGCCAGGCTTGGGGGACAGCGGTGTTTAATGAGGCAGCGAGCTGGTGAAGAATAATGACCTTTAACGCAAAGAGCGAACTGATGACCCTCTTGAAGAAAAATAATGACTGCGGACGACTTCAAGGACTGGCCATTCACACCATCTCTCACACACTTACACTACAGCAGTGAGTTATGGCCTTCTGAATGTGGGGTCATGACCATTGATGAACAGAGTAAAGACATTGGAAGTACACTCTGCAAAACCTTTGGCTTGTTCAAATGACATATTTTGTTCAAAGTTAACACCATTAAAGTAAGACATGAGATGTCTGAGAACCTCAGTATTAAGTAAGACCTCCTCTGGCTGAAATCACAGCCTTCAGATGTTTCCTGCTGCCAGCTAACCACAGCCACTTCAAAACCTGAATCTTTCATTTCTTTAAGTAGCTCAGGGGTGTTCTTTAGTTTCGGAACACTGTCTTGTTGGAATATCCACCCTCATTTCTTCTCCAGTTACTTCACTGTGTGACATCAGCTTCCAGGATTTACTGATATTTATTGATTCCACAAGTCTTTTCTTTCCTCTGTATTGCACATTTCTAGGCTATTTGATCAGAAACACCAACCGTGTAGGTGCACTTTTATGGTATATAGTTACTACACATGTTTTTGTCAGTCCCCCTCTAACATCCATTAATAGAAAGGGACCACCACAGGACCACCTCTGGCCAGACATTAGTAGCAAATCTCAGCACATCAGTAACATTAATATGCTGATGTGTGTTATGCTAGTAAGAGTGTATTTAGTCCGTAACTGTAGCTCTACAAAGTACACTCATATCATCGGCATTCCTGATACAACGGCAAATTAGTGTATGAATAAAGGTGTTTCCAATAAACTGGCCACTTCACTGGTATGCTTACTGGTATAGTCCCTTAATGCAAATTGAGGGGACAGAACTCAATCTTTGTCCTCTGGACTGCACGTGCACTTTGATGGACACGTGTTTGTCACAGTGCTGTAAATGCTATGCGTGCACGTAACAGATACGATGGAGAAGAGGTTTTTGGGACAGGATGGGGTTTATGGGATAGAAGCAAACCTGAGTAAAGCTCCAGGAGAGCTTCATGCGCTTATTTCCAGCGTAGCTGCACTCCAGAAGCCGCGGGCGTCCGTTCACGTCTACTAGGCACTTATTATCGTCATCATCAATGGTCGGACTCAACACACCCAAACGCAGCTGCTGAGATCTGGTGTAGTACACATTCTGAAAGAAAACAAGAAAAGCATCTTACACAGTCATTCACATATATAGACAGATTCTTAAATACACACAGAGAAGTTCTTTTTTTAGGTTCACCTACGTTATATCCACTCATTGTCCATTTGATCAGCTCCACTTACTATACAGATGCAGGTATAGTTAAAAATGACAGACTGTGGTCCATCTGTTTCTCTTCACCCCTTTGCCCTGTTCTGTTCTAATGGGTGGGACTCTGACAGGACACCCAGTGAGCTGCTATTATTTGTGCGGTGGATCCACAGTGACACTGATATGGTATCAGCAGAGACATTGACATGGTAGTGGGATGTTAATATGTGTGTGTGTGTGTGTGTGTGTGTGTGTGTGTGTGTATGTGTGTGTGTGTGTATGTGTGTTTGCACGCAACACACAGTGAAACAAACACAGCAGTGCCGCAGGGCTTTTAAACACTGAGCCCAATTTTTTTCGCTCTATTAGACGCTTCTGATCTTGCTGTGAAGTTGATAATAGTTTATCTGATGCTGCATTAGTCCTTCTCTAGTCCGTCATCAATGGTCAGTTTCTGGCCATAGTTTCCTGATGGTTAAATATATTTTTGTTTTGCTATTTTTGGCCCAGCAGTGCTGTGTGTGATCCACTCTGTACAGCGCACACGCACACACGCACACACACACACACACACACACACACACACACACACACACACACTGTATTACTGTGTGGTTTGTTTATTATTTCCCAGCCCAGTTCTTGACTGACAGTCGGAACTTTTTATTTTTCAAACAACCTACTCAGGTGTGTGTGGGTGTGTGTGTGTGTGTGTGGGTGTGTGTGTGTTTGTATTTATCTATTGAAGTATCTGTTGCAGTGAAAGCCTGGTGACAGCCATGTGACAACAGCTGACTCCTAAACATTCCACACCATGACAACAAGCAATCACCACCATTCTCCAACCAAACACGACATTCTCCAACCAAACACTGATGTTCTCCAACCAAACACTGATGTTCTCCAACCAAACACTGACATTCTCTAACCAAACACCGACATTCTCCAACCAAACACCGACGTTCTCCAACCAAACACTGACATTCTCCAACCAAACACTGACATTCTCCAACCAAACACTGACGTTCTCCAACCAAACACTGACATTCTCCAACTAAAAACCCCAACATTCTCCAACCAAACGCCACCATTCTCCAACCAAACTCCAACATTCTCCAACCAAACACCGACGTTCTCCAACCAAACACTGACGTTCTCCAACCAAACACTGACATTCTCCAACCAAACACCGACATTCTCCAACCAAACACCACCATTCTCCGACCAAACACCGACATTCCTCAACCAAACACCACCATTCTCCAACCAAACACCGATATTCTCCAACCAAACACTGACGTTCTCCAACCAAACACTGACGTTCTCCAACCAAACACGACATTCTCCAACCAAACACTGACATTCTCCAACTAAAAACCCCAACAGTCTCCAACCAAACTCCAACATTCTCCAACCAAACTCCAACATTCTCCAACCAAACACCACCATTCTCCAACCAAACACCACCATTCTCCAACCAAACACTAACATTCTCCAACCAAACACTAACATTCTCCAACCAAACACCACCATTCTCCAACCAAACGCCACCATTCTCCAACCAAACTCCAACATTCTCCAACCAAACTCCAACATTCTCCAACCAAACACTGACATTCTCCAACCAAACTCCAACATTCTCCAACCAAACACCAACATTCTCCAACCAAACATCATAATTTCCCACCAAACATAAACATTCTTCAACAAAACACCATTCTTCCGCCAAACTCCAACATGAACATTCTCATTCCAGTATTCTTCCCATTTCCACCCCATTCCAGAACACCAGCGTTCAGTGTTCTCTAACCAGGCACCATCATTCTCCAGCAAACTTCAGCATTCTCTCAATAGCACCAGCTTTCTTTAGTCAAAGCTCCAGGCGCTCGTGTTCTTCTTCAAATGTAAACGTTCCTCTGAAACACCCCAGAATGACTGTACAATAGGTGGTTGGATTTGTAGAGACCCTAGAAGTTCTCTGTTCATGTAATGAATATAAAACCGAAAAAAACACAAGTAATAAAGGAACGTTCTCCTAAAAGATCACCTGCTGTTCTATTCTGGAGCTTTTCTGATAACACCTACCAACGCGTGGCCTATTAGAGAGTGTCTAAATACCAGGGATTTCTGGCCTGTGAGGTTCGAGGGAGTGACTCATTTCAGAATTTCCTGTTGAGCTCTGTGAAAGAAAGGCAGCAGAGCAGAGTGATGAATAACGCCCGTATTGCTGCGGCAGTTCCTCGACTCTCGGCATGCACCTCGACTGTTTCTAGATATGCAATAACAGTCTCTCCACGTGCCTCGACTCTTTACATGTTCCTCAGATATCACTACATGTGCCTTGACTAGGGGTGTAACGGTACAGAAAGGTCACGGTTTGGTTCACACTATAGTTCTGACATCACGGTCCGGTTCGGTTCACAGAGAAGTTAAGCAACAAAAGGTTCTAAAGAATGAGGCTTGGTTTGTTTTCGTTTATTTTAAATAAACAGCAGTGTATTAACCAGTAAACACACACACTTGCTTATATTTTCATGTATGTGTAAGGCAGCAGAAGTGTTACGCCAGTAGGTGGCACTATTGCACCACACTACGACCCAGGTTTGTGATTTACTTGCGCTTTTTGGTCCCTCTCTAATTAAAGTCCCTCTACTTTAATCACGTCTTCTCCGTTGTACCGTGTATTCTCCGTACGACATCATGTACTGAACCGTGACCCGTGTACCGTTACAGCCATAATGAATACTGCTTTTAAATAAACCCTTTTTTTTTTAACTAAGCAAAATCACTATTCCTGCTCATTCATCACTCAGAAAAGCTTTCAAATGGAATTGTCACTTGTGAACAACAAAACAGGCTCCAGGCCATGCTGTTTTGCAGGCTGGAGAGAACATACTGAACAAAGGTCTGCTGTTTACCTGGAAGAGCCGGTCAAGGCCAGCATTGTGCAGCAGACAGTGAGTGTGTGAATTTAAGTAGTTTAGATATAAACAAAGTCATTCAGAGTGGGTTTGGTGTGAAATGATTGGTTCTAGAGTAACTTAGAGTCAGAATTCTTGACAGTGGTGAAGCATGGAACCAGACGCCCGAGTAGTTTTAACAAGGTTTCCTTAACCATTGTTTTAAATCTGTCTTTCCTGTTATTCTTTCATTCTGAACGATCTGGTATTACAGTATGACCAGGGCTCGACTGGGACAAAAGAAAATTGGGCTGGACATTTTGAGCTGAGCTCGGGGGCCCTACGTGGTTCGGGGGTGGGTGTGGTACGTGATCTGGGCCGGGGCCCCTCTTGCTGTCGTTCCGAGGGGGGGCCCAAAATTTCCTGGTCGGCCCAAAATTACCATCGGCCCGGTATGCCCGATAGCCAGTCCAGCGCTGAGTATGATATATAGTACTTGTTCAGTGACAAAGGTCTCTTGTATCTTCTCAGGGGGAAATGGTCCCCACAGAAGACATTTTTCTTTTAGATTTACTATTTTACCATCATCAACATCAACATCCCATATAAACACTCAGAAGACATATTTGGGTTCACTTACATGTTTGTATGGGAAACAAAATGATTATATTAGTGTTGCAGATGTTGTGACCCCAGGTTCCATTCACCACTATGTAATCTGTGATCTGCGATCATTTCAATTGCTGATATCAGGACAGGAAATTGCCCCGTCCCTCCAGTGTGTCCAGGCAGTGTGATAAAGAGAGGGTATGTGAGAAGCATAAAGCTGGATTTGAATTTAGTAGAGGGATGCTGCTCACAGCGAGCTGTCGGCGACAGAGCCAAGATTTTCCAAATCTGCTCAAAGTATCAACAAACACACAACACAGTAATACACTGCCTTTAGTAATGTGTATACCATTGCTATATGAATTTTATATATATATATATATATACATACACACACATATATATATATATATATATATATATGTGTGTGTGTACATACACATTATAT
>JBBJLS010052966.1:0-13295 GCA_037577275.1 Bryconaethiops microstoma
CTCCTAAAACACCACCACACCTCCCAAAACTCCTCTTCACCTCCTAAAACACCACCACACCTCCCAAAACTCCTCTTTACCTCCTAAAACACCACCACACCTCCCAAAACTCCTCTTCACCTCCTAAACCTCCTCTTCACCTCCTAAAACACCACCACACCTCCCAAAACTCCTCTTAACCCCACCCTCCAAAACATCACCACCCCACCAAACTTCGTAGCCCTCCTGAAATTAGCCAGCAACCTACACACACACACACACACACACAATCTTCTCCTTCTGTGTTCACTCACACACTTGACATTTTTACTCAGTGTAAACAGAGTAAAAAACGATGAATAATTTCTTTACCTTCAGCTCCTCTCTGTCTAATTCTACAGGGCACAGTGTACACAGAGAAAAAGTGAGAATAAACTCTCTCTAGATCCTGCTTCTCTATTTCTGTAAGAGAATTTAAACACAGAGTAAATAAAGACGGAAAAAATCTTTATCTCTTTTTCTCTCTAAACACTGTGAGCCTGCTGCTGCTTTTTCGTCTCCGCTTCTCTGTTCTAGAGGACCAGAGTAATAGAACTAGCGCCCCCACCTGGACTGCAGGGGGACTCACTCTGGAATCACGTGATCACAGGGACTCATGTTTAACCCCACTCATTTTCAGGCAAACCCCGCCCCCTGTACTACGATTGGCTGAATGTTCGGACCCCTGATTGGCCGGATGAGATGACGGTTGCTTTACCATGGCAACCAGTATCAGAGTCTCTCAGGATGTGAGTTTTATCCCAGTTCACTTTAATCTCTACTGCTTTCAGAACCAGAACATTTCAGTTCAGACCATCAGTCTCTCCTAAAGAGTTCAGAGTAAAGTGTGAGTTCATCTTTACACCATCAGTCTCTCCTAAAGAGTTCAGAGTGAAGTGTGAGTTCATCTTTACACCATCAGTCTCTCCTAAAGTGTTCAGAATGTGTTCAACTCTCCGCTCTTTGTTGTTTAACTAAAAGAAGTACTTTTATTAAATGTTTCTTCTTCAGATAACTTCCATTCTAAATCCCTTTTTAACACGGTCATGTATCACTGTTTTAATGTTCCTCTGGTACACGTTTAGGATCAGCACTGAGTAGCCAAGGTGGGTTCTCAGCTCAGTACCACTGCCCTTACCTGGCCCTCACAAACCAGGACCAAAAACTGATATGGCTCGAAAAATGGATTTGGCTCTTCTGCACTTTTTGGAAAATTATCGTAAAAACATTCTCTTAATGTTTGTGATTTTATTTCGAAGTCCTCCCGTACTAGACCGGTCAAAGCCCGGGTTTACTAGTACTGTTAGCTGAAAGGGTGATAGTGGACATTGGGCTACTGTTTGCTGAAGAAGAAAAAGAGGGGGAAGGCGTGTCCGGACGCAGGAGGAGAGGAGGAAGTGTGCTACGTCCCTGATCACGATCACGATTTTGGCTGCCAAGGTTAAATTAAGATAATCGTCGGCGATATTAACATTTGAATAGCGGCACTGCTGCATATCAAATCAAGCATTTTCGCAACCAATAGTCAGCCAACCACCAGGGGGCGAGCGAAAGAATAGGGAAAGAATAAGCTGCCTAAAAAAGGAGCCGTGTCAGTGTGTGCGTGCTTGTGTGTGAGTGTGTATGTATGTATGTATGTTTGTATATATGTATATTTATGTATGTATGTACGTGTGTGTTTATGTATGTTGTGTGTGTATGTATATATGTGTTTATGTATGTATGTATGTATGTATGTATGTTTGTATATATGTATGTTTATGTATGTGTGTGTGTGAGACCCACCTTTGGTCATCTCTGAAGCCCGAAAATGTTGACAGGCTGGTATTTCTGTAGGCCTGTAGTCTGTTCCTGTTCCTTGTAGTATGTGCCTTTTCTGCATAGGCTTCATTTTTTTTTTCCATTTGTTTGCACTTTATGATTGCACTCTGCAATTGCATATTTATTTTTTGTTAGGCCTTTGTCTTGGGTCAATTTTATTTTATTATTTATGAGTTATTTTTATTTGAGGATTCATTTTGAACTGAAAGCCTTGTTCACTTACTGTTTGTTTAAAAGTGCAATAAAATGTGTTTTACCTAAAATAAAGAATAATTGTGATTAATAATTGTGATTTCAATATAGAAACTTCACCCCCTTCCTCAGGAGGTTGGTCAGAGGCTCAGCTATAGTTGCAAAATTGGGAGCAAAACGTCTATAGAAGCCACACATTCCGAGACGTAGGGACTGGGAGATCTAATATTGCCTGAATCTTAGTCTGTCTAGGCAACACCTTCCCACCACATGACACAAATAAGTCACTTGACCTTTCCCAACCTCGCACTTCACAAGATTGGCTACCAACCCTGCCTGCTGTAAACGTTGTAATAGTTGCCGCAAATGCTCAGTGTGTTCGACCCAGGTATCACTACGGACGACCACATCAGAATATACAACTACATTACTGAGGCCAGCTGTCACCCTACCCATCAACCTCTGAAAGGTTCCGGGCACATTTTTCATTCCGAATGGAAGGATGTTATAAACATATAAGCTGCCAGGCGTTACAAACGCAGAGATCTTTTGCCTGAGCAAAAGTGACAATGGGACCTGCCAGTATCCTTTAAGTAGATCCAGTTTGGAGACAAACTGAGCGCTACCTATGTGGTCAATACAATCCTCAAGCCGAGAGATAGGAAAAGCATAAATTTGTGTCACCTGATTTATTTTGCAATAGTCTATGCACAGCCGCCATGACTGACCAGGTTTTGGAACCAATACCACAGGCGAACTCCAGTCACTTTGCCCTGGCTTCACTGCCCCAATCTCTTCCATATATGCCCATTCTTCTTTTACTCGGAACCGCTTAAATGGGGGAAGCCTATAGGGATTTTTTATAGGATTTGCTTCCCCAACCTCAACATCATGAACAACCAAGGTGGTAAGACCAGGACGATCCCTATGGACCAGCAAATGCTGCACTCAAGCCACCACTTCGTATTGGCTTCAGTACCAAGACCTTTTCACTTGAAAAGATCGAGTCACTGCCTTCCTATCATACTGATGCTTCATCCGATCACGATCACCTTTCAGATTTCCCCTTGCTACCACAGGCAGCCACCAAGCACTCCTTGAAACAGAACACTGCAAGAGGCTCTGCTCCTCTTATTTATTTAGCAACTCTTCTCTAACCACAGACTTCTTGGCCATAAACCAATTCGAAGGGGGTGAAACCTGTGGAGTCATTTACAGAATCTCTGATGGCAAATAGTAGAAAAGGGATGGCATAATCCCAGTCCCCAGGGAACTGGACACAATAGGCACGTAGCATGGACTTCAATGTCTGATGATACCTTTCAATGGTTCCTGGTGACTGAGGATGGTAAGCGGAGGACACCACCTGGGCTATACCCAACTCAACCATCGCTTGTTGAAACACCCCAGACGTAAAGTTGGTACCACGATCTGACTGAACCTCTTTAGGCAACCCAAACCGAGAAAAAATTGAGCAACGCATCCACCACAGTCCGCTCCGAAGAGGCACCGCCTCGGGAAAACGAGTTGTCACATCCATAATAGTTAAATACTCATGACCATTCTTGGTTTTAGGTAATGGACCTACACAAATCAATTAGCACACAAGAAAAAAGGTTCAGCTACAATAGGTGGAGGACTCAGAGGTGCAACAGGAATTTTTTGATTGGGCTACCCAGACACCTGACAAGCATGACAGGAATGAACAAAACCAACCACATCTTTATGTAAGTGTGGCCAATAAAAATGCCTCATAACCTTTGCTTGAGTTTTTCGCACTCCAAGATGTCCAGCCATAGCTGCTTCATGGGCCAAGCGCAAAACTTAGTCAAAAATAGGGGGGAGCACCACCTGCTCAAACACTGCCCAGTCCTCAGTGGCCGGGCGCTTTGGTGGCCTCCACTTTCGCATTAACACATCATTCTGGAGATAAAATCCCTCTGCCATCACCCTACTTTCCTGCTGCAGCCTCTCTAAGATTTAAAAGTTCACAATCCTTTTTCTGGACATCAATAAGGGCAGCAGAACTGAACTCAACTCAGGGGCTCAATCCCCAATGACTCAAGGGGTGACCCCACAGACTTACTAGTAGATTCTCTTAAGATCTTGTCCACAGATGATTGAATAGACATCAATCTTGTGACAGCACATGCAGAAAAAACTGCAGGAAACTGTGTCTCCAGTACCTCAGTCTCAGGACTCATGCAAAGAGTAGCACTAACAACCGGGGACACACAAACCTGACTCCCAGTTAAGTCATTTCCAAATAGGAATGTATCTCCCTTCACAGGCAATGAAGGCATTATGCCAACAGTCATGGAGCCAGTAACCAAATTGGACCTTGAAAACACGTTGTGGAGTGGAACTGATCCACACTCTCCACCAACACCCTCGACCAGCACAGAGGTTTTCAAAAAAGAGCTCTCAGGGAGTTCTAAATCTTCCGCAAGCAACAGAGACTGTGTTGCCCCTGTGTCCCTCAAAATGGTGACCGTCACTTCAGTCAACTTTCAACAACTGTCCCTTCAACAACTGACACCGAGCCCTCAGAAACAAACCCCTTAAAAAGCGGGTCAGTTACAGCTGATGTTACTACATTATCTGTGTGCATGCAACCCCTGCATTTCATTCCTATGCAGGACAAGTGTGACTAATTTGTTGCTGTTGTCTTTATCAAGGCACGCCCTTCTTTGCAAGACCGGACAGAATAATTTAACATGCCCCAACTTTTTGCAATGGTGACACCTAATGTCATCAGAGCCAAAGGATCTCTTAACAGGCCCAGCAATAGGCTGACCTCTAGCAGACCCCAGAGAATCCCACCTATGTCGGCAGTCAGTTCTCCTTTCCTGGTCGACTTGATGGGAAGGAGCACCGCCAGACTTCTCTTGCCACCTTCCTTTGTGTATCAACACATAGTTATCTACCAGTTCAGCTGCCTTAAAAGCAGACTGAAACATTTGCACATTAAGATGGACTTTGAGCTGGCGTGGAACACTGGACTTAAATTGCTCTAGAAGCATTAACTGCATCAGCTCCTGAAAGTGTACACTTCACTAGCTTTAATCCACTTATCAAAAACCAACTCCTGTTGCCTAGCAAGATCTTCACATGTTTGCCCTGCCTTTAACTTCTCAGCTCGAAACTGCTGACGATAGGTTTCTGGAACAAGCTCAAAAGCTTCAAGTACAGCCCTTTCCACAGCCTCATAATATTCATCATGCTCAGGGCTGAGTGCAGCACAGGCCTCCTGCGCCTTTCCGGTTAACTCCTCTACAACTCCCCTCCAATGTTTATTAAAAGGAGAAATCTCCAAAAGAAATAAACAAACCAAGTATGCATCCAACATAAATCCAACAGGGGAAGCTTAAAACAAACCCATGATGATTGGTGATGGATTCTGCAGGCCTGGAGCCAAAAGTCTGTCCTTTCTCACAAAACAGTTTATGCCTCCCACCAAACTCTTGCTCATGGCTTTTATTGACCCAGCCAGCTCACCTGGCAACCCAGAAGCAAACCGGTGCCCTCTTGTGGATGGGATGTGTCTGTGAACGTGTACTGTCTACCTAAAGTGCAACCCCAAGATCCACGTCCTAACAGAGGAACCAAGCTGGGAAAGATGTCCAGCAGGTTAGGGTGGTAAAAGATAACACTGGAAATGTACTCACAGGCAGGGAGAGTATGTTGAGCAGATGGAAGGAGTACTTTGAGGTAAATGAGCGAGAGAGAAGACTGGAAGATGTGGAGATTAAATCAGGAAGTGCAGAGGATTAGCAAGGGTGAAGTAAGGACAGTTATGAAGAGGCTTGTTACGTGCCAGGATCTTCCGTCGGTTTCCGTTTCCTTTTCCGTCGCCTTGTTCGTTCTCTAGGAAACTCCTGCTGGCCCATTGACAATTTCAGGACACCTTGCGTGGGCTTTAAATGGGAGCACTCCGATAAAGAAGATGGCGTCGGCGTCCCTGCGCCCTTCGTCTCCACTACGAGATTGACCGATTTCAGGGGTACTTCTTTTTCTCATCGTGAGGTTGCCTGTTATGTTATACTTTTAGCTTTGACTCTAGTTATTTGCTTCGTAAG
Organism: Bryconaethiops microstoma; assembly: GCA_037577275.1. Lineage (NCBI taxonomy): Eukaryota > Metazoa > Chordata > Actinopteri > Characiformes > Alestidae > Bryconaethiops > Bryconaethiops microstoma. The sequence continues at coordinate 6,111 of JBBJLS010052966.1, forward strand.
GTTGCGGGTCAGGATAGACTGTGCGCGCACCTTCATTCACACGTAGGTTTGTCCTCTGTCTAGAGACACCAGTTTAGGAGCGGCCTTTATGAGGGGGATTATGTATTAAAGTGACTTTAGTTAGTCCCCTTTTTATGCAATATTTTTGTTTAACCCACTGAAATAAAGCTGAAGTCTGCACTTCAACTGCATCTGAATTGTTTCATTGAAATTTCATTGTGATGATGTAAAAAATGAAAATTGGTCTCTGTCCAAATATTTATGGACCCAACTGTAACTGATGTCGAGCCAATCTTTTTTTATGCGCCATCCACACGTCATCTGCACAGTAGCTCAGGCAATACTCACAGCTGAACTGAATAAATAAGAGACAAAACTCACATTTTGTAGGTTTTGTAGGCATAAGTTAGTTTGAATTGTAAAGTTTAATCATTCTTTTATTAGCAAAATCAAAGGTTTATTTTTGTTTGTACATCGTGTCAATGCAAAGTTCTAAGAAAAAAAATTGCCAAAAAATTGGAAATCAGCCAAGAAAATTTCAGTGCATCCCTAATGTAAAACTATTATAAAAAACATGCAACAGCACACATCAATTACCTGCATCACAAATATCCCACAACTGCTGCCATCTTTCTGGAAGTTATGGTTTATCTTACCAGGCTGCCACTTGATGTTAACCCAGTCGTCCTTTCGTAGTCCGTTTCGGCGCATATTAAGATACTCTCTGTAGAGGATGACAGGCAAACCTGTTATAGTTTGAACTTACTCTATAAACTTGTTTTATAAACTTTTTATAAACTTGTTTGTAAAAAGTTTTATAAACTTGTTTTGTTTAACCTTTTGTATGTCTTATTTATTTACCCAAATTTGTAGCCAGCATCTCTGGAGTCCTTGACCTCATCTGTACCTTGCATGGGATCAACCACAAAAATGTGGTTTAAACAGGCATGAATGAACTATACAAAAAAATAACGAGATAATGATTAAAAACTAAGATTTGGAGTACTCGAGTCCGCATTCGAACTTGAGTCTGGACTCGAGTTCATCTTGCAGCGGACTTGCACTTGACAAGGATTTGTATGTTTTTGTGCTCAGATTTGCCTCGGACTCGAGTGAGGTGCAGCAGTAATAACATTATAAGCCTGTCAGTTATATATTTAAAGTAAAATAAATTGTTTTATTTATATAAATGACCTGAAGAATTGATGTAGGTAAGCTATTGTAAGGCATGTACCCTTTAAATGCATGAGCAATTAATGATATAGAAGCTATACACTCTATAAAGGCACAAAGAACATGTGAAGCTATACTCACGTCAAACTTCCAGCGCACATTTCTTATGTTGACAAATCCAGTGACCCCATCATAGTCATCAAATGTGACCTAACAAAATATTTGGCTGAATATATATATGTATATATACAATTACCTCGCTGATTTTGTAAGTTTGTCCAATGACAAAGAAATGGAAAGTCTCAGAACAGTATCATTTTAATGGTAGGTTTATGTTAACAGTGACAGATAGCACATCAAATGGAAAATTGAAAAAATAACTTTAAATAAAAGATAGAAACTGACTTGCATTTCATTGACCAGCAATTAGCCATAAGTCTTTCCTAAAACCTTTGTTTCCTTTCTTGAACCTCACCATTTTCTTCGTCTCTTCACTCTACTCATCTCCGCCCCTGAGGACAGTTAGGTGCTCCCGGTAGGGGGCTCCGCCCCCGAAGACAGTGAGGGGCTTCCAGTAAGGGTCTCCACCCTCAAGGAAAGTGAGGGGCTCCCTGGGGGCAGCTCCCTATGTAAGAACTGGGTCTCTCAAAGGGGAGAGTCCCATGGGGCTCATGGGACGCTTCCCTTTGCCTCCACCTCTCCCTCCTCCACTGTTGGGTGTTCCGTGGTGCGCTTTAAGAGGGGGGATACTGTCAGGCCTGTGGACAGTGATGGTGGGTGGCCGCTAGTGACTACACTTGCTTAAGTTTCTGTGTTGGTGTTGGGTATTAGTCACAGCTGGGTGTATTTAAGTAATGAGTGTTTGTGTTCATTTATTGGTTGAGGGTTTTGTGTGCACATATTTAAGGAGTTGTGTATTTAGTTCTCATTGTGGGTTAACCATCATGCTGGCTTTTGTTGATCTTCTGTTCTCCTTTGTGTTCTGGGACAAACTACAGTTCTGTATCTGGTCCTCGTACCAGCCTTGTTTTGTGCGTTTGAAATAAAGAACATCAGCATGAATATCTGCTTCTGTGCCAGCCCTCATTGGGGAAGAAGGGGGGGGGAGGGGCGTGATTGTGTAGACAGACTTTTCAACAAATTTTGATGTGCCAAGTATGAATGCATGCAAAGTGGTCCAATATTCACTGTATTCATACTGGTTGGACAGGATGTCTGGCCCCCTCAGCTGGAACTGGCAGCAACACCTTCACCTGTTGGTGAGAAAACTGAGAACAGTATACTGCAGCAGTATAAACTACTGACACTATGTGGGTACCCTTATTTTGGTTAGTTCTGCTTGTCTGTTTCTCCCAAATATTATTTCAAATGGGTCAACCCACTATCTCCCTGCAGTGTGTTTCTCATCTCAAACAGTGTGAGGGGTAAGGCCTGGACCCAATTTAGGCCTGTACTTTCACAACATTTGGCAAGCTTGTTCTTTAACATGCCATTCATGCATTCCACAGCCCCTGCACTCTGGGGGTGGTACACGCAGTGAAACTTCAGATCAGTGTTGTAGTACTTACTTAATGCTTGTACAACCTGATTTCTGAAATGAGTGCCATTATCACAGGAAATTTTGGTAGGTATTGCCCACCTTCCCGTACCAACACCTTGACTACTGATTGTCTGTCTGCTGCCTTCACCGGGAAAGCTTCAACCCTTAACATGTCTATCACTTCCCTCAACTGGCGTTAGCTCAATAAAATCAATTTGCAAATTGTCAAAAGGAAAATTTGCCCGCCACATGGCCTTTGGCTGTGTTATTCCGGATGCACACCAAGCATTTTGAGCAAAATTTGGCCGCATAGGTTGTGAAACCTGGAGCAAACCACAACTTTTGCATTTGTGCTATCATCCCCCCTTTTGACACATGGGTTGTCCCGTGTATCAATTTAACTCATAAATATGGGGAGAAACTTACAGACTCTGGATTAGTACACATGCAGCAAAGCTTTTCTTCACTGCGTATATTTATAAGCAGAAATTATTTGGGAAACATCATTCCTTCTCCCAACACACTGAGACAGTAATACTGACCAAGAAGCGGCAGAAACACAGCCATTATGCATTTGCTGGGCGCAGTAGCGGAAGGTTTACATTGTTTAATAATTTTATCCTTACTTTTACCTCAACAAGGTATTGTAGTGCATACATTTAAACTGGGTTAAATTCAGAAGCCCCAGCACGAGAGCAGACTGTAAGGCTTATTTCAACTAGGTGAAAGCCAATAATGCCTCTTCAGTCCACTGTACTGGCACGTAGCTAGGTAAGTGATGCATTAGCTCCTGCAAAGGGTGCTCAACTGCTGAATCATTTGGAATAAATGTGTGATAATAAGAACACATGCCCAGAAACGACAGCTTTTCTTTCAAGGTGCTGGGTTGGGGCACACCCTGAATTGCTTTGGTACTTAAGGTCCTGTACGAATCTCCAAGATTCCGGCTCCCCGGGATGTGTTGCGTTTTGAGCGGGGAACATCTGAGTTCGGATGGGCGAGTCAGGACAGGGTATAATAACTCCAGCCTTCAGCAAGGCATTAATCATTATTCTTGTAACTGCCTCGGGGTGCCACGGATACTGTTTATGAAACAGACAGAAAGAACTTACAACAGGATCACACCATCAATAAAGCCTAAAATGGTGCTGAGTTTTCCATGGAAAGTTAGAACTGTGTCATCTAGAGAATCTACATAAATTTATTTTTTCACATCATATCCAACTCTTACACCGCCATCATGACTGGAATTTGTACCATACTGTTCGAGCTGAATATTGATATGGCCTGAATAGATGGGTAATATCCCCCAAATATCTGGATTTTTGTTGACCAATGTAAAAGTTTATCAGTAACAATAATCACACTGTCCTTGTCACTAAACGTCTCCCATGATCTTGGGTACTGAAATTCTATTAGACCAACCTCCCACGGACCTTTCAATATTAGGGAGCTTGCAAGCTTAGTTCTGTAATTACAAATTTTGTTGTCTGGGTACACACTCTGAGATGAATCGCACAGCAGTATTACGTAAAACTCATCGCTCATGGTGTTGCGCTGAATGAAACACAACTGCTGGTACAACCAGTTTTAAAAAGATCTAAATGTTAATCACGTTTTTTTTCGGGGACCAAGCTTTTACATTTTGAAGGCCATCCTAACCATTTCACTAAGACCATATGTCTTTTCCCCACTTTCTTTCTGTCTAAAATCTTTTCCACTTTAAATGTTTTATCCCTATCAACAGTGATTTTTTGCAGTTCTTCATAAAACGTGCCGTCTAATATATATCGTCATCATGGTCTTTCGGCTTGTAGACTGGTGGTATTCATGGGATACATTCAGATATGGTAAAAAATGTGTGTGAAGTTTTGTTCATAACCCTTTGTGAATACTCCTCTCTAGATACTCGATGATATCGCCTGTTTTGTATTTAAACACACCTTTATTTATCTTTTATGTGGCTTACACCATGCAATGTTTTAAACACTGTATTTTCATTTTCTTTGAACATGTCTACAGGTTTTGCGTGGCATGTATTTTAAAAAACAAAATGTATGTGTCCCCACAACAAGATGTGTCCCGAGGTATCTAAGGCTTTGCAGGTCAATAGGTATTTATAGATTTCATTTTCCTTTGAGTACATACTCATATCGACCAGGTCCACTTGGAATTATCAATACCATAAACCATGACTCTATTTCTCTTATAATCACGGGTCTGTGAAGTGTGTACGCATCCTCCCCAGCCACTCAGAGACCTGCTGGTTGGACAAATATACCCCTGTGTCTTTTAACACAGCCTCTTTTAATCTTGTTTTACCACCAAAAGACCCCTCATTGGAGGGTGTATAGTAAGCTGATTTTAGACGGTCTGGCATGATAGAGCGCATAAAAATAATGATGTAGGCCATTTGGATTTAACTATTTATTTGAACAACAAATGAATATAATATAATAAGTAGACATGTAAACAAAATACAAACGAAATTATAAAATAAAAATAAAAAGGTAAAAGAATATGTCTAGTGTGGCGCCGGGCCAAAGTCCTGGTGGCTGAAACCTGCAAAGTGGAGGAGGCGGGGGCACACAAACAAGACGCACTCAGTGGCTACCATGAATGAGCATTGGCGTCCCTATATAAGGAGCCACCAGGATGGGAACGGGGAGAGAAGGAACCAACGAGTTGTCACTTGTGAATAACTTTGTTCTGCTCTTTTGCCAATATTAGGTTAGAGTACTGAGGACTCTCCGCACTCCCGACTGTGACGCCAGTAGCCTGCTGAGCCTTTCTCACTGATTTCCCCTGCACCCTTATCCTGCATGACCCCGGCACCTTCACCCTCACTATCCCGTGCACGTTAATTCAATAAACCTGCGCCACCTCCGCGCAGGAGGGGGTGTCAACTGCAATATGTCTTCGTGTCTGAGTCAGTGCCCCTAGGTGGAATTACCCTAGATTAAAAACATCGAATTTATAGAATCAGTTTTCTCCCACAACACTTTACATGTCAATAAACGTTTTTTTCCCCCTACAAACATTCTCATTGCTTCACAAATAACACTGGCGCACTGTTGGTCAACAAGGGTTTCCTCAATATTCCTACGTTTTTCTATGATGTTAGACTCCTCTTCTTCTTCAAGTTGGTAAACAATAGCTTAAACAACGCCAATAGTCTTTTGAGGGTGTTGTTGAACACCATACATCTCCAATACATTTGCTCTGACCTGCTGAGATCCCTCTTGGAAAAGTCTGGGTTTTTTTTTTTTTTTTTTAAACAAATAACATTTTCAAAAAATACTTCACCATTTCCAATTTTAGAGTATAATCTGAACAGTTAATGTACACATACAGGGAATATTAATGACACTGATACATAAATATTAGAAAATGAATAATAAATTAATTAATTTAAAAAAAGATCATTAAATTCCATATTGTTTTAGTATGGCAGGAGCAGGACTCCACCGTTTAATAAAAATATCCTTTTGAAGTCTCAGGGAATATGTTATTAGTTCCATCTCATAGATTTCCCATACCTTCTCAACCCATAAACTGTATGTTGGGGGGTCAGATTGTAACCATTTAAGTGTGATACATTTAGTTGCTGCCGTTAGTAGTATTTGTAGTAGGTATTTATCAGATCTACCCTCAACGCCACTCGGCATTACTCCCAATATTGCCACCTTTGGTCTCTCATAACATTTCTACGGAATGTTTTTCTAAAGGTCTCGAACACTTCTTCCCAAAACTTCTGTATTCTTGGGCGGGTCCAAAACACGTGGGTACGCTGTGCCATTTGTGTGCCACAATGTCTCCAACATTTGTCGGAATTTATTAGCCATTATTTCCGGGATATGAAAGAATCTTGCGATTATCTTCCACTTATACTCTCTCCATATATAACGCGTGATGGTACGCTTCTAGTAGCAACAGCGAGATAATTTCCTTAAACGTTTTATAGAATTCATTAATATAACCGTCTGGTCCGGGACTTTTATTATTTTTTTAATTGGAGACAGTATCTCATATTTCCTGTTCTTTAATTGGCTCATCCAACTCACTTGCCATAGTTTCAGTAAGTTTTGTTACTTGGACATCTTTCAAGAACTGAGCTAAAGTGTTGTCGTCGGTACAAGTATCCGTGTTTTTGTATAGGGACTCATAAAATTTTGCAAACGATTCTGAAATTTCATCAGGTTTTGTGACTGTTAAGTTATCAACCTTTAGTTTCTGAATTCTATTCGACGTTTGCTGTATTTTCAGCCTTAATGCCGGCAATCTGCTGGCCCTTTGCCCATTTTCGTGATATTTTTATTTGGTAAACCCCAAATTGGCCTCTATCTTTTCGCTGAGTAAGATATTTAGATCTCTCCGAGCTTGTGCAAGACTCTGGAGAGCCTTGAAGTTCGGTGATTTTTTATGTTGTTGTTCTAGCTGCCTTATTTTGTCCTCTAACGCATTTTGTTTTG
>JBBJLS010052976.1:0-13294 GCA_037577275.1 Bryconaethiops microstoma
GGGTTTGTATTTACTTTATATGCTTTAGGACTGTCCTTGGCACTAGAATAGATAGAAATACGTTTGACACAGTACCAAAAACAAAAAGGTTCTATGGTTTTTGTTGCTACCTAGAACCAGACCTTTGAAGAAACATTTACAATCATGCATCATAGAGAAAAACAATTGAACCATTATTTTTACTATTAAGAGTTAAAGAAAACAGTTTTGGGGCTAAAGAACCACTTTAGTTCCCTAAAGAACTATTTTTGCATATATGTTATGTAAGTATGATGAACCTTGACATAATGTAAAGGTTCTTTACTGATTTAAGGATCCTTCCAAGTAACTTTGTATTAAGCAGAGAATCTGGTTCTTCACACTATTCAAGAACCATCCACTGAAATGTCACACTTCCGTTAGGAGTGTGTTTGTATTGTTTGCATAGTTTACATCGTTTACATTTACATTCTTTCTTGCTCATGTATGAATGCAGTTCTGTGTCCTTCCAAAGCTCCTGTAACAGTAGAAACCTGGGAAAAGTCCCAGTGAATCTGAGAACGTGCTGCTGTAGGAGAAGGTCGGCTCCTTTAGTGGGAAAAGAACACATTAGTATATCCATCCATCCACCATCCATCTATTCACTCTTCCATCCATTCACCATCCATCTATCCACTCTTCCATCCATCCACCATCCATCTATCCACTCTTCCATCCATCCACCATCCATCTATCCACTCTTCCATCCATCCTACCCTAAGCAGGGGGTGCTGGAATGCATCCCAGAGGACATCAGGGTGAAAGACTGGACACGTCACCAGTCCATAATAGACATTTGTGGACGAATCAAAATGTTCATACAAGGAACACGAACACACACACACACACACACACACACACACACACACACACACACACACACACATTCACAGGATGGATAACTGAGTGCCATCTGCAGCTCCCCTCTGTTTGATTCTCTCAGAGGAGACAGTACGCCCACAAACAGCGTATACAACACACACACACACACACACACACCTACAACAATGAAAACAACTGCACACAGGGCAGCAAGGGGGTGATAGAGAGGAAGAGAGGAAAAGAGAAAAGAGGGATAACAGAGGCAAGGAAAAAGAAAAAGAGAAAAGTGAAAGAGGAAGGGAGAGAGACAGAGAGAGAAAGACCGAATGAGAGAGGAAATTAGAGAGAAAAAGAGGGATAACAAGAGACGGGAGAAAGAAGGGAAGAAAGAGAAAGAGAGACAAAGAAGGAATGAAAGAGAAAGATTGGAAGGAAAGTGCTGTTAAGGAGGAAAAGAGAGTGAGAGAGACAGACAAGGTGAGAAACAGGCAAAAAGAGCAACAGAAGGAAAGAGGAAGGGAGACTGTGATTGGGAGAGAGAAAGTGAGAGAGAGAAAAAGCATGAGAAAAGGAGGAAAATAAAGAGACAGAATCAAAGAGGAAGGGAGAGAGGCAGGGGGAGAGAAAGGCAAAAAGAAAGAGCCCACAAGAGAGGAAAGAGGGATAACAGAGGAAAAGAGCTAGAGAAAAGGAATGAGCCAATAAAAAAGAGAGAGACAGGATGAGAGGGAGAGGGAGAGGGAGAGAGAGAGAGGAGAGAGATAGAGATAGAGAGAGAGACAGAGAGAGAGAGAGAGAGAGAGAGAGAGAGAGACGTGAGGGCCAGAGAGAGAGAGAGAGAGAGGTGAAGAAGATCTGCTGCTCTTGTCACTTTCTGACTACATCCACTCTCGGCCTGACACTGTTTTAGTTCATTGTTCATTTTTTTCTCCATTTTATTCATTTGCACTTAATTGTTTGCTTTATTTCAATTCATCATTTAATTACATCCTTTCAGATGATCATTTAGAACAGGCAATTCTTTTGGCTTGTTGCTTAAATTTCATTGCAGTTACTTTTCTTCAAAATCTGTTATTATTTTACTTTAGAATTTTAGTGCAGTGCTAGTTTTGCTTGTATGATTTTTTAGTTTTTAAGTTCCATTACATAGTTATTCCTGTGTGGCTGTGTTGCAAAACATTGTTTTTGATTTGGTTTGACTGGTGCCTTGATTGTTTGATGGACTGATGGATTGCCTGACTGACTGATTGGTTGATTGATTGATTGATTTTCCCTGATTGATTGTAGTCCTGCAGTCAGAGAGGAGAGCAGAGTATTGTGTTACTGTAGGTGTGTGTTAAAGCTGGCGCTGTGCTTCTGCTTCTTCTCGGGTTTCAGGCCACGCTCGGGTCGCCACGTTTCTCGGAGCCGACTGCATGAAGCGGATGCGGCTCACTGTAATTAACTGTGACTCAGGGTGTAGTTTTACTGCACAAACCAGAGCTCATTCATGCACTAAGAATAAAGGCCTTCTGTTAAATCTGCAAATCTGTGATCTCACAACCATGAAGTGATTCGATCCCCTTACATTTGATTCTACAAATATTTTTAAAGGGGCCTGTATCATTCATAACTGATTTTTCATCTTTTTTTTTTTCAATTTACCGAACAGTCGATGTGGTACATGCAGCCGGTTAGCCCCGCCCATTTATGCAGTTATAGGACTGTTTCAGTCTTTTTTATTCATGAGGCTGCAGTCAATCAAAACAGAGTTCATTTACATGTGTCAGCCTTTAAGACACAGTAACAAAAACAGGAGAGGTCAATAAAGGAACCATTCACCAAGTGAAGCAGGGGGCTGCCACCAACGAGGAGCAGCCGGGGAGCAGTGTGTGGGGACGATACCTTACTCCAGAATACCTCAGTGGTGACACTAGCAGTTGGGATTCGAACTCACAACCTTCTGATTGCAGGGCATATATATATATATGTGTTTGTGCGTGTGTGTGTATATATATATATATATATAGGATATATACACAATACATCAATCTAACATTTAAAGCGAGGTGTTTTTGCACTTATATTTTGGTCAGAAAAGTGGCAAGTTCTTTATTTTATTTTTATGACTAAAATGTATTTAGTTGAGCACTTTTAGATAAATCATTTACTATGCATTTCACTGCTGTGTGAATGCTGTTTTGCTGTTACACACACACACAGACACACAAACACACACACACACACACACACACACACAAAGACACCCACACACATTTTATTTGATTTTACAGTGAAGGCTTATTATCACAGCATCTACAAGAGCAGAACAAAGGAAATCTGATCTAGAGTCAGTTTAGAAAGCAGAAACATCCTCACCATCTTTCTCTTCACTTCAGTGTTCACTGCTGTGAATCTTATCTCATATTCATCAAATCGTATTCATCGTCAAGTTCTTCGTCAATCACCGGCCCTCAAACCAGGAACCATGTTACAGAAATCGTGTCCGTTCTTGTTTAAGGAAGTTCCTTTTCTGCTCGCCTCACAGGATGAATATGAATTATTCGGCATCCATCGTGAATTATTCAGTACCTATTACGAATTATTCAATACAGATTACGAATTATTCAGTATCTACTGTGATTCATTGAGTAACTGCTGTGAATGATTCAGTGTCTGCCTTGAATTGTTCTGTAGCTCCTGTTGATTATTCAGTATCTACTATAAATGATTCAATATCTAATATGAATTATTCAGTATTTACTGTGAATTATTTAGAATCTACTATAAATTCCAAGTACCATGGAATATTCGGTATTTATTGTGATGCATTTAATATATACTATCAATTATTTAGTATCTACTATGAATTATTCAGTATCTAATATGAAATGCTTAGTAACTACTATGGAGGATTCAGTATCTACTATGTATTATTCAGTTTCTATTATGAATTATTCAGTGTATATATTATGAATTATTCAGTATGCATTATAAATTATTCGGTATCTACTATAAATTAAGCATCTTCTATACATTAGTCGGGATCTGTTATCAATTATTCAGTATTTACTATGAATTATTCAGCAACTACTATAAATGATTCGGCATCAACTATGAATTGTTTAGTATCTACTATAAATTAATCAGTATTCACTACGAATTATCCAGTACGTACAATTAATCATTCGGCAAGTACTGAATGATTTAGTATGTATTATCAGTTGTTCAGTATCTATCATCAGTTATGCAGTTTCTGTTTTGAACTATATGGCAATAATGTAAGTTTTGTGGTTATGAGGGGTTGGAATTGAAGTGTAGAAATTGTATTTGTGTACAATGCGACTAGCAAAACGTATCGCAAACTCATTCCCACAGTCCTGACCTGACTGCTTACTGACCCTGTGCCAAACAGCTCAGATATTTAAAGGCCCATACAAGTGATTTGTCAAAGGCTTTTCTCATGGCCCATTACTCTAAGCTCACTCCAATTACGAAAGCTTTGAGCGATCGGGTTGCTGAGCCGATGAGGATTAAGCGTCAAAACTGCTGCTGCTGACAGCTTCGGGTACCAAATATCGCCAAGGAAAAAAAATACTGTTAGCTTCGTGAGATGAAGGCACAAGTGTCATTTTACACAACAGCTGGAGCGTTTTGTGTAAAATGAATTTTAAGAGGTCATTGTGAAAAGATAAAGTGTCGTATCGACTTTATTAATAGCATTTTAACCCTGTATACCCGGAACATTTCTCATAAAGTTCTGGCAGTGGCTAATTTACTAGCGACACGATGAGTAGGAAGTGATTTAATCGGCACGGGACGAACCTGTGAAAATCCTCTTAAGAGGACGAGCATTTAAACAAAGGGAGAAAAGAGAGGAAGGAAGGATTAGTGGGGAAATCTGGAGAAACTCTTCCTCTCTTAATTGATCCCGTTGTTGTTGTGTAAGTGGCTCCTGTGCGTGGAGATCGTGGTGTGGATTTATCGGCTGTGAACATGAAAAAACCAACCTTAACTTTACTGGAAAAGTCTGTGTGAATGAATTTGACTCATATACACGACGCTGGGGGGTTTAGATGTGTCTCAGCGGCCCGTGCAGCGCTGTAGGCAGAGATTTGAGGCCCAGATTACCATTCAAATGTGGAGGTTTCCTCAGCCATAGGGGCATTTTTAATATCAATAATAAACAGAATCCATTCGGGCCTGAGCCGACGTGTCAGAGTGAAGATAAACAACGGCCGCTGGGAGCATGCTGGAACAATAGGAGATGCTAGATTGTGTGTGTTGACTGATAATTAATGTACAGTACTGGGCAAAAGTCTTAGCCTCCTGGGCAAACTGTTTGAAGAAGTGAGGGACTTTCTGCCAGCAAATACACAAGGTAACATTAGAATCAATGCAAATAAAAACACGAAAGTATTAAATAATATCAAGATTTGTTTTGCTCGTAAAAAAAAGTACTTCAAGTTTTGTGAGCTGGTTAAAAGAACACAGGTTCGGTTCCAGGTTTCACCTCCAGACTTTACACGGATTCGTGAAACTCCATCAGCAGCTCCTGATTTAATTGATTAAAGGAAAGTATTGGAGGTATTTGATGAACTACAGTGTAATACTGGGCTTCCATGAGGAGAGGTCTGTAAATGATATAGACAGACATATCACCGTTTACTGTATTAATATTATGTGTATATTTTTTAATATTAGCTTTTAAAAAGCATATACTGCTCTGATAGACATTTGCACAGTACTGTATCGCTGCAACTCTGTAGGTCATGCTAATAAAGAAATAAGGAGAGAGAAAGAGACAAAGAGTGAAACAAAGAAAGAGAGAGGAAAGGGAGAGAGCGAGAGTACGGTGGGAGCAATAAGAGCAATGAGAAACAAGGAGAGTGAGAGAATCAGAGAAACATAATGAGAGAGCAACAGAAATCAGAGAAAAAAGAGAGACAGAAAGGGAGAGAGAGAGAGACAGAGAGAGAGAGGGAGAGAGGGAGGGAGAGGCAAAAGTAAAGATAGAGAGAGAGAGAGAGAGAGAGAGAGAGAGAGAGAGAGAGAGAGAGAGAGAGAGAGAGAATGGTGTAGAAGTTTATGGTTCACTCATGTCTGTTCTGGGACCTCTGAAAGTAGTCTGCACTGAAACACCAATTCTCAAATTCTTCAAGGTGATGAACAGTGCAACACCCAAAATAGCTTTTGTGATAAAAATCCTCCAGACACCTAAACGGCATCACATCTTTAAGGACTTCATTTCTGTAGTAAAGACATGCACAGCACCCTGAATAAAGTGCTTTCAAGGGTAAATCAGAGGTGAAATAAACATGACTGTGACTCATCCTTTCCTGCTCTCGGCTCTTTGTCAAACCACCCTCACAGCAAGGCTACGCATTTTATACTCATATCAAACATCACATTCAAATCTGTTCTACCTCAACAGAACTACCACAGCAGGAGAATGTGAGGGCGGATGCCTCGTTTCGGGTTTATTTGTATAAAAATAAATAAATAAATGTGTTTTAAGAGTAAGACCGTGCTCCTTCGCCTACTTTCCCTGGAGAATATCTGCAACATCTGAACAGCTCGAAGGTGTGTGATTTACCTGGCCAACACCACCATTAACTCTGCAGGTTTCCACAAACAAACATACCATTTCACGCCCCCCAACACACACACACACACACACACACACACACACACACACACACACACACACACACACACCAAAAAAACAGATTTCCTTTCCTCTCTCTTGTGTGTAAAAAGCCATTTCTGCAGCAAAACCCTCAATTTTGGACAGACGTTCCTCAACAAACATTGAGGCGGTCAGGTGTTTGTAGAAAAAACGCTTCCTTTCAGGCTTTTCTTAGACGGTGGAGGTGATTGGACCCCCATGGTGAGGGGTCTGTCCTCCGTCAGTGAGGGGTCTGAAGCACCCTGCTAGTCAGAGCTAGCTGGGCATGCTAACGGCACAAAGCCTGGCTGTCTGGGGTCATAGGGCTAAAAAACACACTCAGCATGGTTAGAATAACTCTGCTGGAGGACCAGGCCTGGCGCCCTATGTTACACAGCCTCTAAGACTGAATCAAAGGGACAAACTGGCCGAGTTTTTGTCTCCTTTTTTTACACACAAACCACAAAAGGAGGTTAAATCTTCCATTCAAGCAGAAGCCTTTCAGGTACCGCTGCATAAAGTGATCTAAATAATCAGACGGACAAAGAACTGTTGTCTTTTATTGTTAGCCTGAAATTCAGTTTCCCAGAGGTTTGAAAGGAACTCTAAAGGGATAATTTGGTTAAAACTCAAATTTGCACAAATGAGCCTTTACCCAAATTTTGATCGGCCATGACATGTTCCGAGTCCAGAACTGGCTTCCTGAGTTAGAATAGACGGACAAATTTCAGGCTAATGCTATTAGCTATGCTTGTGTACATGCTTCCAAGTGGCATAGGGAAAAGCCCTTGGATCCTCTTTAAATCCACAGTTTTGTGTTTTCAGCAATGTGGAGAATTAATAGTCCTACATTGCACAACTGTACATCCACCTAAAGATTGAGATGCTAACAAAAAGAGTCTATGCACTTTTACTACGGGAGGTGGAGGCCACTACTAGCAAAACTACAGGCAAGGACCAATCTGAGAAAATGGGTTTGTTTACAACCCTCTGGCCAGCATAATCTGGAGTAAAAATGCATTTGTTTATTAAATTACCTTTTCATTAAGATGCTAATAACCTGGGCTGAGCTGCTGTATGAACATTACCTAGTTAAAAGTATGAAACCTACGCTGGGTGTGGCACATCCAGAGCTTACGAGTCACACTGGTTTAAACTGAGGGTGTCATTTGGCAATGTCTGAAACCACGTAGGCAAGAGATTAGAGATTACTTAACCATAGCTGTGAAGTTTCACAACCGTGAGTGTAAATCCCACGTGTAAATCACGATAACAGCCAATATCAAGACTACTTAGGTACTTATTCAGGCTGTACCTAAGAGATGACTGGCCTCTTTAAAAGGTGTAGTGTGTTGATTAAATGGGCCAAATTTAATGTTAAAACAAGCACCATCTAAAGAGCCCTCATATACAACAGATCAGTCTCCAGAATGGAGTATTTAATCAAACATATCCTTCGAGTTCTGGTTTCCTTCTGGTGAAAAAATTCTTGATGTTTCTGAATGAGTGCTCGAGTACTACGCTTGAAAAGATTAACATTTACACAACAAACTATATTTGAAGTGTTCCCATTCATTTGGCATCAGATATTTTTTACACACTTACACAGCCTTCTTTATGATGTCCATCCCTTAGATGCTGGTAGATAAGTGTGCTGTAATATTCTGTCAGATAAAAAGACGTGAGATTCTGTCAGATATCTTTTAATATCATCCGGATATCATCTTCTAAACTAGTTAGCTAGCCTGCTGTAGTTTATATCCATTTTTCAGCCTTATGGGACCAGATGAGTGAGCAAGGATCGGCTATTTTGTCTGAATGTCCTTTACCAATCTAAACTACAACCAAACAAATTAATTGGTGCTGCACTATTTTTCTTCGCTTAAACTTTGTTCACAATTTCGATGTCTTTCACTAACTTTTCTCCAGTCTTTAGAGAAATCCTACCAGGGGTGTGTGGCTGTGTTTAACGTCTAGTTACTCTAGTTACCTGGGTATCACATAGTTCGCATGTAGACTAATAATTAAGTTCTTTGTTAAGCAATTGCTATTGTTCTCCTGGTTTTATAATGAAAGGTTTCGTTTAAGGCAGTGATAAATAAGGCTCTGAAAATGGTCAGAAACCCACAAGCATTCTATAATAATGGTGGGTTCCTAATGATTAACAAAAGTTAACCGAATACCAGCTTAACAAATGAACACTTGCGTATTTGGATGTTTCGATTCTGGTGAAATGCATTTCTAGGACTTCTGTAGTTTTTGCTGTAGGTTTTGCTTTACATAAAAAACAGGCCTAAAAGAGAAAGCTGCATTAAATTCAATCAGACATGCATCAGTGCCACACAACCCATCAATTAAAACTAAGGAAAACCGAAAGAGCTCTAAACGTTATTGGCCCCCGGTGGCCTCTTACACATTAGAGCCTTTAAAGAGATGCACAATGAAAACGCCGGGCCCAACAAATGTTCCCTCACTTCAGAGTGCCGCTAAGCTCCTCTTTGTTGCTTTTCTCTTTCAACTTCTTCATTTTTCTCCACCACACTCTCCTGCCCTGGCCTCTGACCCCTGACTAACCCCATCCTGGCCTCGAGCCAGGAGTTTGTTTTGATGTGTTTCATCAGTGCTGGAGAACATGGGACTGTGTTTAATGGGCTTGTATAAAGCTTATACAAGTTCAACACGACACCTTTGAATTTGTACACCTGACACTTCCTGTAACTCAGCGCAGCTGAAATAAATGAACAGCATGTATCGCGGCCAAAGACGTGTCAAAACAGCCCCTTTATATCATCAGATTACTCTGACAGACCTGAGTTCTTGTAATAGTATATTCTGAACGTGAGAGGAACGCTTGCTTGGCATCTGTTAACACAAGCCTCATCTATGTGTGTTAGTGTGTGTTTGTTTTTGTACATTTTAAGTACTGAAAGGTAGTAAAATGACATTTTTGACCTACAGGATAAAACAAATGCTTCATTTTAAACTGAAAGATTAAAACTATTTATTTTTTTGTCAAAGTTAGGGTTAGCATGCTTGCGTACATCTGTCAGACAACTTTACAATCACCTAATTAAAATTGTGGCATGGACTCCAGAAGGCCTGTGAAGCTGTTCTGTGGTCTCTGCACCAACTTAAGACCTGTAAGTTGTTAGATGGACCCTTAATGGATTTGACTAGTTTGTCCAGCACATCCCACAGAAGCTCAGTCAGACTGAGATCAGGGGAATCTGAAGGCCAAGTCAGCACCTTGAACTATTTTGACATATTCCTCAAACCATTCCTGAACATGCAGTCTGGCAGTGTGCATAATTCTGCTAAAAGAGGTCACTGCCGTTAGGGAATGCCTATACCATGAAAGGGTGAACTTGGTCTTCAGTGCTGTTTACTTGTGTCCAAATAACATCCATATGAATAACAGAACCTATGGTTTCACAGCAGATCATTGTCCAGAGCATCACACTGCCTCTGTCAGCTTGCCTTATTCCTATAGTGCACGCTGGATCTCTTCTCCAGGTAAGATAACACACACACACACACACACACACACACACACACACACACACACACACACACACATGGCCATGCACATAATATAAAAGAAAACATGATTCATCAGACAGGACACCTTCTTCTATTGCTCCATGTTTCAGTTCTGATGCTCATGTGCTCATTTTTGCACTTTCAGTGGTAGACAGGGGTTGGCATGGGCACTCTGACCGGTCTGCATCTATTCAGTCCCATACACAGCAAACTGTGACACCTTTCTATCATAGCCAGCATTAACTTTTTAGCAACTTGTGGGATCAGAACCAGATGGGCTAGTCTTTTCCCACTAGAACATTATGTTAATATACGTAATATATTAATATGCATATTATTATTATTATTATTATTATTATTATTATTATTATTATTATTATTAATAATAATAATATTGACCTCACATACCAACAAAGTATAAAAATGTATGTGGGTTTGTGTGTAAAACCCTAAAACAAACATTCAGTTTTCTCCATGTTGTGGTAGTTTCCCTTTCTCTCTCTCTCTGTCTCTCCTTCTCTCTTTCTCTCTCTCTCACTCTGTGTGTGTGTGTGTTGAAAGGAGACACTTAAGTGTGTTAAATGCCCTCTTATTTTAATCCTGCCCTGCGGCAAAGCCAATCTATGACAACCCTTTACCACAACCTCTTTCGTTCCTTCTGTCTTTCCTCTTTCTTTCTTTTTTCTGTTTCTCCTGCACTCTGCCTGCAGTCACACTCTCCGTCAGGCTCATGTACCTGCTTCTCACAGTACAGTCTCTTCTTATGTTTCTTTCTCTTTTTTGTTGTTTAACCACTCGAAATTGAATGTTGTCTTTCACCTATGGCTTGGAAGCTTCTCTGGGCAACTTAATATGTCATTATTTCACTGATGTGAGATATATTTGGTTAATTATTTGACAGTAGAAAAACAGCTTAACAAGTACAAATTGGACGAATAAATGTAATAATTATTTTACATGTAAGACATTTTAGCTGCACGTTATTATTATTATTATTATTATTATTATTGTTGTTATTATTGAACGTAGCTCCTGCAGCCTCTCTTGTTTCACATTATCGTTATCATGTGCAATATCACGTGCAATTTCTTACTGGGCGATAAATCATTTCATTATATGCAAAATCTTCTTCTTATTATTATTATTATGTGGAATAGTCTTACCAGTGAAATATAACTCAAATGAATTATGGCCTAAATGAATCCTATCTCAAATGAATTCTTTGAATCCAATGAATCCTATCTCAAATGAATCCTATCTCAAACGAATTCTTTTCCATTGACTCATTCTGACTCAAATTAATTTTAGCCCAAATGAGTCCTAGTCTAAATGAATCCTGGTACTAGGTGAAGAAGTGGGTCTGGGGAATTAAAATAAAAAATTGCTTATCTGTGGAGTTTTGTGTTTATAGAAGGCGCACAGTGAAATGTCACTATTTATGTCAATATTACTGATCTACTACTGATCTCTATTATGTGCAGTAATGAACTTGATATAGAGAACTCCTAACCATTATTTATGTTACTGGTAAATGACTTGAGCAGTATGTTATTTATCTATAGTGTTAATGCTCCAGCATTTTGAGTGTCAGAGTATTTCTGCAGTTTATATTTGACTGTTATTTTTGACTTTATGTTGAACTAGTCTTTGTGTGCAGTTTCCTCCAGGATCAATAAGGTTTTCAGATTCTGATTGTGTTTCTGAGTTGTGGATGATGAATGAGTTGAAGAAAAACCACACACCTTTAGTGGGGACTTTATGAAGGGGTGTGTTTGAAGTGCTGGCGATGTCGGAGAGCTCTCGTCTCTTTCTCTGCACCCCCATAGCGGTTTTGCTTTGTTCCGCCTGTGTTTTATTTCACTAAGCTACCAAAGCCAAACTGTCAGAAGTGCTTCTAACACTTGTGTTTTCCTCTCCAGTTAACAGGGGGAATATAGAGAACACAGAAAGGAGATGAAACAGGACCCACTCATTCAGGTGAGTGGGGGGTCCTCAAAATTCATCTGTAGTTTTCTTTTTTTTTCTTTCCTTTTTTTATCAGCACACAATCAAACAACACTGCGGACTCAACAGGTAGAGTTTATCTGTCTCAGTCACAGTCATCTACCTCCACTTCATCATTTATTCACAACCGCTTTCACACTTCAGCCTTTGAACACACTTCTGGTGTTTGGATGAAAAAAGAGACCCTTTCTGAGTTTCTACAAAACACACACACACACACACACACACACACACACACACAGAGCAATGTGAGCATTTAGGCCAAAATACTGCCTTTGGCCTTTGGCAGCACATCAGAACTTGTTTTCTTTCTATGAAGTTATATTAAGTACAACTGAAATAAAAATGCGAATAAAGTACAGAGCAAAGTTGCTCAATCATAATACATTTTGATTTTCTTTTACTTCAAGTTCACGGCCTGCAGCTAATAATGAGAGTAGCTCCCTTTAGAGACTCTAGACTAGACTCAGACTCATGACCGTCTTTGGTTTGTGGTGGTGATAGGAACCAGATGTTCGAAGACATGCAGGGTGAAGTGAGTATTGCAAGACACAAAAGAAAAAGTATTTCTTTAGATGTATCACTATTTTACCATTAGCAGCATTAAGGCTGGGCCACGATTAAAATTGCACTGGTATACGTAAAATTCAAAAATGAATTCAAAAATGAACAAAAATGCAGAAACGTTTGGTTTGCAAACACTTTAAACAAATAAGGTACTTTTTAATAGCAGTTGCAGTTAAAATATTACACAGCTTGTAAATCTCAACTTAATGTAATCCATTCAAGTATAAAACAAAAGCCATTTGCCACTGCAGGGCATTCACGTTTATCTAGTTTGCTAGGAAAAACAAGTTCCCCTCAAAGTCCAGAGCATTATAGCAGCTGCAACGAGGGACCAACTCCATATGAAGGTCTATGTATAGACAAAGTCTCTGTTGTTGTAATGGTCAGGTGTCCTGTTCAGGCGTCCTGCTGTACTGTTCTGGGAAGACTTTACACTATGGTTGGAACATTGCTGTGAGGACTTGATTGTGTTCAGCCACAACAGTAGGTACTGATGTTGCATGAATAGTTCTGGAACATGGGTGGCGGAACCATTATAGCAGCTGCAATGAAGGACCAACTCCATATGAAAGTCTGTTTCTGAATGCAGTGTCATTAAAGTCCCTGTTGGTGCAACGGTCAGGTGTCCCAATACTTTTGTCCTTATAATATGAGCAAAAGTAATGGGACGCCTGACCCCTGCGAAAACCAGGGGTA
>JBBJLS010052997.1:0-13294 GCA_037577275.1 Bryconaethiops microstoma
CATCAGCTCGAAGCTCTGCAAAAAGACACACACACACACACACACACACACACACACACACACACGTCTTGCTTCAGAGTCCGGATTTCATCGCTGTTGTACAAACATTCCATATTTTTTATTTATTTATTTTTGCACCATTTGAAACCTCAAAAAATTTATACTTCTGGTCTGGTAATACTTCAACATAACACACAACACTGTGGTTTCTGGTCTTCTGCTCTGTTCCTAATGCAGGAAAACAACATGTAAAATACAGCTGGTATCATATTTTCCTTTGCTGCATGTTTTTTTATTAAGCTAACTGGATCCTGAGGGCCTGTGTGGCAGTGGATGGCATACCAAGGCATGAAACACCAGATGCTCTTCAAAATAAAAGCACTCCGTTAAACACGCCATTCACGTACAAATTAAGCTGCAATCGAGATCCACTAATTTAATTCCATTAAACTAATTTAATTCTGACTGCAGGCCTACGTGCTACTGTACAGACCACTAATGCTTTAATCAATGGCCTTTCAAAAAGAAAAAAAAACACGATCCAAAAACTTATTCAAATAAAAGTTGGAAAGAAGGAAGGAAAGGAAATTTAAAAAATGGAAGGAAAAGGAAAGGAGGTAGGAAAGAAAGAAAAAGAAAAGAAAGAAAGAAAAGAAAAGAAAGAAAATGACAGACAGAACGAAAGACAGAAAGAACAAAAGAAAGAAAGGAAGAAAGAAAGAAAGAAAGAGAGTGGATTATTAGTAGAAAAACTGAATTCACAAATATCCCTCAGCATAAAATTCATGACATCACAAGGCTAAAAATAAGCACACACACCACACTATCACATATTACCCCCCACACACACACACCACACTATCACACATTACCACACACACTCACCACACTATCACATATTACCACACACTCACTACACTACCACATATCACCACACACACCACACTATCACCACACACACCACACTAAAACCACACACACCACAGTATCACATATCACCACACACCACACTAAAACCACACACACCACACTATTACATATTAACACACACACACACACAATCACGGACACCACACTATCACATTTTACCAAGCACACACTACACTATCACATTTTACCACGCACACACTACACTATCACATTTTAACACACACACACACACACACACACACACACACACATCACATATTACCAGCTATGACCACACACACACCATCACATATTACCGCACACCCCATCACATATTACACCACACACATTATCAAATATTACCATACACACATCACACTTTCACATATTATCACACACACCCCACACTATTATATCACCACACACACCACACGATCACATTATCACACACACACATCACACGCACACCATCACATATTACCATACACACATTACCATACACACACCACACTATCACATATCACATCACACACTACCACACACACCACACTATCACATATCACATCAGACACACACATTACCACACGCACACCACACTATCACATATTACCACACACACACGCACGTGCGCATACACACACACACAACCAAATATTACCACAGTATAAAATATTACCAAACACACCACACGATCACATATTACCACACACCACACGTGCACACACACACACACTATCACATGCTACCACACACACACACACACTATTACATATCACCATACACACGCACTATTACACATTAACACACACACCACACTATCACATATTATCCCACACACACTATTACATATTACCACACACACACAATCACGTATTTACACACACATACTCACCTGGGAATATTTGTCTGGATCATCAATGTAGCCCATGATGATGCCCAGGCTTTTGACCACAGCCTCTCGCACCATGTCGGCCTTGTCCTCCGCCAGCATCTGCTGCAGCATTGACAGAACCAGAGAACTGCGGATCTCCTTCTGCCAGATGCCCCCCACAAACACACAGACAATTTAATAAAGGTTTAATAAAATACATAATAATCATGGTAATGGTGTAGTATAGTAATACACTCTTCAAGGAGTGCATGTGGGAAGAAAATGCTGAGAAACGCTGGAGCTAGAAAATAAAATTAAAGGCATGTTTCCACTCAGACTGAATGACCATTACTTGGAGACCAAACACCAGACTGGGAAAAAGCCTCCGCTGAAATAAAATTACCAAGCTAAAGTGTTGATAAATGAGCTAATTATTACCATTAAATGAACATTATCAGAAAAGCTGCAATCACAACTAAATCATAGGCTGTAGTTTTATAAATGTCAAAGCTGCGTTATGGGGGTAGCTAATCTAATCTAAACCTTAAACTTTTCCTGAAAGGGGTGCTTTACACATGCTAATGTGGTTGTGAAATCGTTCTGAAACAACCCTAACATGAACCATTTGGCTTTAAGAGAGCGAGTCTTGTTAACGTGATTGTGGAATTATAACCTTAGAGTGATTTACACAGTTAGACTGCAGGTATACAGCCCTAAAATCTTAACGAGCTGCTTCCGCCCAACGTGGTAGGTTTGAGTGGCTGCAGATAGACTCGACTATTCAGATTTTCCATCCTATCTCCTGCTTAGACAGCCTTACGGTGTGTCACCGTGTGATTTGCCAGCTTGATGCTACTGTGGCTGAGTGAGTGAGCCTTACAGGCAGGTAGGGGGCCAGTGCGCCACATGATTCCGCCACCAACAGCCTCCTCTCAGGGTACTTGTGGTTTATCTGGACACACACACACACACACACACACACACACACACACACACACACACACACACACACAAGCAAGACAAAGACACAACATGGCAGAGTCAGTCCGTGTCCCGACCACAGGATTGCTCTCCCCATTGTGTTTACCAGCCTCTTTCTCTTTGCTTTATGAAACAGCTACTCATGAAACAGTTCCTTCCATTGCGAGAGCCAGTGACGGTCCTGAAAATTACTGTTTTCTCCCCATTGTGGTGTCGCTAAGATAAACAGGTGTATACAAACAATGAAATTATCCTACATGGCTGTTTAGGGCTAAAAAACAAACTCATGGGCTCAGACTGGAGGGCGTTGGTTTACTTATCGCTGAGGCTTTGATGGTGAAATGGGAAGTTACACATCTAAAATGAGTGTACTGTCTACATCAGCGTGTGTGTGTGTGTACTTTGGTTTTCCGCATTTATAAGAATCACATGGGGGGATGGCAACTTGTGAGGTCTGTTTTTTTGCGTTCTGACTCCTTTTAAGACATTGTGATCTGAAATGTTGTATTAAAAAAAAAACAATATTTTGGTTATGGTGAGCTGTAGGACCCTACAGGTATGAGCTCGGATCAGGTAATGACTAGGTTTAGGGCCAATTTATTTAACCCTTTGGCCCTCAAAAGCTATGTAATTGAAGAACATGTAGGGTTTAGGACAGCCATGTGCAAAAGTTTTGGCACCCCTGTTTAAACGAATTACAGAAAACACAATTCTGCACATTTTAATGCACAATTACGGTTTATTTGCTGATTTTAACGTACAGGGGAAAATCAAAGTGTGGCCAGTGCAAAAGTTATGACATGTTTTATACTTCATGCTTCATTGTTTTCAATATGTTAAACTCAAACAAACAGAAACTGTGCACAAGAATGTTCAGAAAATGCTATATTTACGTTTCCTGCAGATCATGTGTACTTATTTTCGCTTAGAAAATGAACAAAACGTGTCATTTGACCGGGGGCGTTCAAACTCCTGCACGCGACTGTATATCTACGGTGCAGGATGCATGTAATTAGACAGGACACGTTGGATTTGAAATGCAAATGTTATACAGAAAACGTGCTTTGTTTCTGATCGTAAGCATTTTTCTTCTGCACATGTTCCTCATTCAAATCTCTCCGGTCCAGGTTAACGTTAGTGTCATCTTCTTCAAAATGTTCAGGCTTTCATTTTTTTTTTAAATGTGCTTTTTAGCCAACTGCAACCTGCCCTTCCTGGTCTTGAGGTTAACCAATGATTTGCATCTCATAGTAAAATCTCTGAGGTCGGGCTGGCATGTTCCCATCGTGATAGCCTTTCCTCCATCTGTGGCTCCATCCTGTACGGTGTTCTTGATCTGTTTAACAGTTTTTCTTCATGACTGAAAGTATTCCTCACTTATCCACTACTGTGGTCCTCTGTGGTCTGATCTTTCAGCCTCACGACGGCCTGCTTTACTGGCACTGACATTTCTTTGGTCCACATATTGAGAAACAACAGCAACAAACTCCAGATGTCAACTCGAGGCTTTGTGCATGAACTAATAATGCAACAGAACAGAGAAGCCGATAATACAAGTGCATTCGGTTTCCTGAACTGGAAGGACAGTATAAAAAGAGCTGCAGGACTCACATGGTTCACTCAGGCTGGACAAGACAGTGGACACTTTAAAGGGGTCAAATTCTACACATTTCTATGTGTTCATGGTTATGTCACAACCATGAATTTAAAACATTTTTTCTCCTCTGTTTTCATATACGGATTTCTCAAATATAAGGACTACACAATTGTACACTTTTTTTAGGGTGGTCTTATGTGTTCATGGTTGTGATGTCACAATCACAAACTGATTTATTTTTATGCAGCTCTGTTCTCATATATGGACTACGCAAACAAACAGAGTAGGCAATTCTACATATGTCCTGTTTTGTTTTTTTAAGGTGGTCTAATGTGTTCATGGCTGTGACATCGCAACCACAAATTTAAAACAACACTTTTATTTTTCTGCAGCTCAATTCTCATAAATTGACTTCACAATTCTGCATATGTTTTAGGGTGGTCTCACATGTTTATGGCTGTGATGTCATGACCACAAGCTTTATTTCCTCAGAATCTCAGTTCTCTTATACGAACTACACAGTTCTACACATTGATCAAATGCGTTCATGGTTGTGATGTCATAATTACAAATTTAAAACAAACCTTTTCTTCTGTAGCTCAGTTCTCATATATATATTGACTAAACAGTTCTATGCAGTTCTTTTATTTTTAGGGCAGTCTAATATGTTCATGCTTGTGATGTCACGACCACAAATTAAACACAAATCATTTTTTGCTGCTCAGTTCTGCACACATCTACGCACCTTTTTTATTTGTTTTTGGGCGGTCTAACACGTTTGAGGTTGTGATGTCACAACTACATGCTTAACAAGCTTTTTTTTTTTCTTCAGCTGCAGCCTAGTTTTCATATATGGACTGTAGGAGCATTTACACAGCACATCTAGCACTTGTAACAAGGAAGATTATTATTATTTTTCCGTGGTACAGGCTCATTAACTTTATAGACACCATTTAATTGCAAATCTGAGCTAAAAACAACAGCTACGTCACTGTGCCACGGCGTACAGGCTGGCGCGTTTGAACGTGCGTGTGGCGTGAGAGTGAAAAAGCAGACCTGTTCCCAGCACTGTGGTAAGAGTTCCACCTCCACTCGTGTCGGACCCACATGACGAGCGAAAGCCACACAGCCCATGAGGATCATTTGTCTGAGGAAGATAAACAGCTGGGTGTTAGTGGAGTGCCACAGAAATGAAGGTCATTTTAAAAACATCACTGGATACCATTTGATACTAAATGCATTTTAAGACTCCCACTGCAGTCTTCTGATCTGTAACAGTCTTTCTAGACAACAGGGGTTTCACAACCCACCTCAGGAGTAGGAGTGATGATCTGCAATCACTTTTTTGTGGCAAGCACAGTCATAAATACAGAGAAATCTAGTCCTATCTAGACTGGTCCTATCCAGCTTTGGTGTTGACTGAAATGTCTGTGTGTGGCGTGAAGTTTGGTTAAGTCATACTGACACACATCCACAAGTCTGATCCACCCTAATGAAGAGCGGGAGATGGGATACAGTTATCTGAAATGAATGGGGGAAGTTACTCTACAACGTAAAGAGATTTCAGTCCGAATAATTTTTGATCATTTCAGTTGGTTCAAAATGTTTACATAAAGGGTATCTGGCGAAATAATGTGGGGGGGGGGTGGAGAAAAATGACAGTGATGACAATGACGCTGATGCTGATTATGTATAATATTATTATTATTATTATTATTATTATTATTATTATTATTATACTGAGGACAGGTAATATGGGAAAACACTTATATATGTGTATTTATATCAGTATTTTGTTTTTCTGGGAGTCTGAATGAACAAAATGAACAAGCATAACAGAAGTGCCTCATTTAAACAGGCCACGAAAAGCACACTCGGTCTTTTAGTGATCCATGCAGTTATTCAGTAGTTCTGCGTGCTGACAACCATCACATGTGAAGGTTTGGGCCAATTTATGCTTTGTTGACACTCAATTCTCTAATTTCACCCATTAGCTATTAGTCCCACTATCACACGATACTCAGAAAAGTGTGTTGGGATGGAACGTGTTGTGATAACATATCATTCTGGCCATCGTGATTACAGGCCCACACACCTCTGCTCGTCGTCGGGTCTCTTGATGAGGTTGAAGAGAATGTGAAGCAGTTGGTCTCTCTCTTTGGGTTCGGGGTGGAGGCATGCCGTGCACAGGATGAGGGGAATGAGCTCCTGCAACACACGCACACGCACACGAACACACACACACACACACACACACACACACACACACACACACACACACACACACACACACACACCAAACTCAGTAAATAAAATGTCATTGACAGAAGCCCTTGACCCAGACGGTCACCAAATCAATGACTCCGGGAATGAGCAAAAGGTAAAGAACAGGAGTGGAGAGATAGAAAAGAGAGAGAGGAAGAGAAGAAACTGAGGCTAATGAGAGAAGAGGGGGTACTGCTGTAGGTATATGGGTGGGGGTTGTTTTAACTCTGAATGATTTCACGGGGAGATTTCACAGCGAACCTTCTCCTGCTTGCCTGCTTTTCTACAGAGTGTCTGTAAAAGACATTTAGATATGCAAATGAGATGTTACCTACATAAATATGCATTCATTTGCATATTTTTTAAATTAAAAAAATGCAGTGTTAAAATTCAAATGTGTATTTGGTGAGGAGATGCGCTTGAGAGGATTTTCCACACCAAATTAGGACCTTCTTAAAGCTCCAGCAGAACCTGTTCATGAATGAAGGTGTGGGGTGTAATGAGAGCAGGTGTTGTAGAGGATGAGATGTTTTGGTTCTGAATGTGGAGAAAAGCTGATGTAGAGAACGGGCCTCTAAGCTGCTTCACCCAATGAGACCTCAAAGAATCTGTGTGAAGGTGGTCATCAGAATGGAGGGGATGGAGATGCTTGGCTGTTGTGGTGAGGTTCTACAGGGAGCAAGCTTCACAACATGACTGGTGCAAGAGTGGGCGAAGCTAAACCTTCATGAAAGTTACTACTTTAAATCCAGTGAGACACAAGTGGTGATCAAAGACACTGAAATAAACACATTTCTATTTAGTTATGACTTTTTTGTGATTACAGTTTAAGAGTGGTCATTTCTACCTGTGGCCTTAAAGAACCTGTTGAGAATTTTTATTAACTCTTATTCATCTGAAATTCACCTCAAAAATGTCTGTAAGTAAAATATATACCCCGGTTGATGATATTTTCTGCTTTACACTGTGGTTATAAATACATTTCTCAGCCTTTTTTCACTAATGTGATCTAGAACTCACTGAAACCTTACACTAAGGCTCTACAATCTGTAATGTATCTACATCTGGCTGAAACCTATTTACACTATGGCTCTACAATCTGTAATGTATATAGATCTGACTGAAACCTGCTTACACTAAGACTCTAGCCAGTGATGGATCTAGAACTGACTGAGACCTGCTTACACCACAGTTTTACAGTCAATGATGTATCTAGAACTAACTGAAATCTACTTACACTAAGGCTCTAGATTCAAAAACATATCAAGAACTGTCTATTTTATAATTTTTAAATCAGAGATTCATGAGAGAATTAGTTCAAGAATGTATGAACATAAAATATATAGCCTTATTAGGATAAGGATGATATTATCAGGATGATATTTTCTGCTCTACATTGTGGTCAGAAATAAATGTCTTTTTGTCACTAATTATAATTATTGATTATGTGTTCATGCTGCATGTTTTGTGGGTTACTTTTAAAAGCAAATTGATCATCTTACCTAAATACATCTTACTTAAGTATTTCACAATGAACAGCAGGTGTACAGTTGTGGCCTGCTCTTCTAAATTTCTAATGAAGTTTTAATTCATTGCAATTTATAGATTTTTTAATCTATTTGCAGATCTATTTTTTCTTTTTCCAAAATCCATATCTCAAAATTTCCTTAATTTTAACATAATTGCATTTATAACAGTCACAGGCAGTACCAAAACATTACAACTGAATATGAATTATTCAGCTCTTTGAAACAAGTCTAATTGTTATAATCAATTAAACTGCAGAAAAAAATAAATTAGTGTTTGTCAGTAAATGAGGAGATGTTATGATGTGCTTTGTTATGATTTGATTGGAAATGAAAGAGTAATTAGCTGTAATTACACCAAATACTGTAATTATAATGATAAAATAGACAGCAAAGATTTTAAAAAATCCTGTAAATAAAGAACATGCTATATTCATGGAGCTAAAGGGTCCACATTTGTTCACAGAGCCCAAAATGTATCAAGTCCATTTCTGAGATCGAGCCCATCCTCAGCCACTCATTTAGTCAGTGCAGCTAAACTGGAACACACACAGAAACCTGTTCAGCTGACTCATACATGCCACGAAATGGTGATAAATGTGAATACAAACAAATTTAGCAAATTTGGTCCATTAGAGATGGAACCTGAATTCGGCTTAGTAAGACAGTAAAAATACCAATGAAAATGCATGGCTGAACAAAAATGTTAGTTTCAAAACCAACTATGTCATCATTGCTGTAAGTCTGAGCAAAACTGTGGTCAGACTCATCTCCACGACCTAGAAACAGTAGTTCTGAACCTTCTTTCTGGAGCTGGGAGTCATATGAGACTTTCTAAAAGTGCCCCCTTGTGGATAAAGCTCAGACTGCAGAGCAGAGCTTTATAATGACTTGCTGATTCCCTGTTTATAACTCAGACTGGGAGTGAATCACTAAACCCATTAATTTATAGGGTACATTTTAATACATTTAATGTTTAAATTGATTAATTGATTATAATCAAGCTATTAAAACCACCCTACGATCAACCGTACACATTATGATTGTATGTTGTTTTCATTGAATGGTTTGACCATTATATGTGAGGTTCCTGGCCGCTAGAGGCTGCCAGTGTTTCATTGTGTATGTGGGACTCTTATTTTCAAATGCTCTGGTTGGTGTGGAGCTTCATGTTTTCTGTCAGCTGTCTTGTGTTTGAGTTTAAGTAATTGTCTATGTTGATTGGTTCATGTCCAAGTTTCTGTATGGAAGCTCCAATGATTCTTGCCCTTGGGTCGGTCCACCTTCACGCATCCCTCACACACACTCTCACCCTACCCGTCCTTCATGTTGCACATAGTTTGTTTCTTTGTATTTTGGCCCTCGTGCCTTCTTTATATTCTTTTGCCCTTTTAGTTTCTGTCTGTTAATAAAATCCTACAAATGGAACCCTGCGTCTGCGCCTCGCTACCTCTCCTGCATGTGACTTTATAACTCCCGCACTGACTTTTGGCTGCTTTTTTCCACTCTTCAGGCTACAGTAAAGTGTCAGAAGCTCAGAAATCTTCTTCACTTGTGGAAGAAAAAATGGAGAAGTTGTACATTTGGACTGTGGGTGTGAAAAATGACAGTTTTGCTCTCGCTCTTGATATCCTTAGTGTACAAGTGCTTGAACTCTGTTTTACCTGAAAAGAGGGGAGATTCCAAACCGCCAACCTCCAGGAGTAGTCCTTGAGATGTGCTGAGTGTTCATCTGCTCAGTGATCATGTTAGCTTCACCTGCCACACACAAGGATAAGGGGCCATTTATTTCTTATTTTGCAGTACATTTGATCTGCAGTAAGGGAATCACCTCATTGTATTGACATTATTATGCAGTTATTTTAATAACACTAATGAATACTCTTATAACAAACAAACGAATCCTCTGCAACATCTAACTGAAGTGCTGAACAAGTTAAGAAACAGGTGCAGATGATTCCAGATGATCAGGTGGTGATCAGTATACAGGTGTTGCTGAATGCTGATTGGTTGGAGCACTTTTATGTAAGCACCTTGTATCTTTAGGCACGTTGCAGCCTGTTACAATAAAACATTTGTTCCCATTTGTTTCATTTAATATACTCAGTATATGCAAAAGATATGACAGTTTGACAGAACGAAAATAGTTTTTTTATTAAACAAATTTAAAATACTATAAAAATGTACACTAAAAGAGCCCTGATCTCAACCCCATCCAACACCTTTGAGATGACCTGGAACAGAAATTGTGAGCCAGGCCTTCTTGTACAACATCAATGCCTGACCTCAGAAATGCTCTAAAGAATTAACGGGCACAAATTCCCACAGAAATTTTGTGGAAAATCTTCCAAGAAGACTGGAAGCTGTTATAGTTGCAATGTATTTGAATAAACTGTCATTAAAGTCCCCTGGTGTAACGGTCAGGAGTCCCAATACTTTTGTCCATATAGTGTATATACCCCTGATGAAACAAGCAAAACTCTTTATCTATGCAGTTTTTATTAAAAAAATAAAAACACTTTAGAATAAACACAGACGAGCAGTTGTGCTTAGCCATTTCCCGCATTCTCCTGGACGAGGACCAGTATTGACAGTTCCCATCCAGGATCTAGTTTATCTAATCAGTCCTCCATTACATTAAATCAGGAGCCACTGATGGACCTGAACACGTGGCCAGGAGGGTACAGAGAAGATCAGGAGCCAAACTGTCACAGTTCTGGTCGACGCCCGCTGGAGGGCCCCAATGGACTCTGCACTGGCCTCATTGGCCATTTAGGCGTGGAAATAACCTTAATTATCAACTCCTTTTCATTGATTCTGGGTGCTCCCTTCTGTTTGTATTTAAGTTAGTCTTGTTTTCAGTTCAGGTTATGGGAGCATACTGACTCTTATGTTCGACTCTGCCTTCCTTTGTTCTCTGTCTTTTTTGGCTGGCCCTCGTGCCCCCTTTTGTTTCCTTTGTTTTTCCTAAATAAAACCCCAAAACATGGATGTCTGCTTTGGTGCCTCATACCTTTCTCCCGGACGTAGCTCCCCTGTGACAGAATGCTCCAATCACCGACGCGCCACAGACTTCGCCAGCGGGGTGTCTGGGACCCGGCAGATTCAGCAGGACGTCTCCCGTGGCGGTGCTCACCCGCTGTTCTGCCTCCCCAACAGGGGAAGCTCACGGCTCAGCTTCCCCAGCGAGATGCCGGATTCCCGGCTGTATCACCTGCAGCAGGGATACTGCTCGGCGGTGGAGTATGTGGCAGAGTTCCGTGCTTTGGTTACATGGGGGGACCCTGCTTTACAGGCCGCCTACCACGTGGGGTTGGCTCCCCGTCTGCAGGACGAGCTGGTTTGGCACGAGCGCCCATGAACGCTGGAGGCTCTGATCCAGCTCAGCCTCCACCTAGACCTCCAACTCGGCTCGACCATCCCCGCGGCCCCCGCCAGCCGCTCAGCCCGCATTCCAGCAGCCACCAGCCGCTCGACCCTCTGCACGACCCCCGCCAGCCACTTAGACCGCCTCGCGGCAGCCGACCCTCGACCCTCTCCACGGTCCTGACCCAACTTGACTCAGCCCAACTCACGGTCCACCGCCTCCTCGCAAGCCAGAGACTCTGCTTCCGAGCCACGGAGCTCCTCTGAGCTGAAGAACTCCGTCTCTGAGTCCTGAAACTCCGCCCTAAAACCACAGAGCTCTCTAAGAACGAGAGGCTCCACTCCCGAGCCAGGGAGCTCCCCGGAGCTGAAGAGCTCCGCCCCAGAGTCCCGAAGCTCCTCCCTAAAACCACAGAGGGCTCTCAGAACGAGAGGCTCCACTCCCGAGTTCAGCCCTTTTCAGCTCAGTCCCAGCCAGTTCAGTTCTTCTCAGCCCAGTCCCCGCCAGTTCAGCCCTTTTCAGCCCAGCCATTTCAGCTTCCTTCAGTCCAGTCCCAGCCATTTCAGCAACCTTCAGTCCAGTCCCAGCCATTTCAGCAACCTTCAGTCCGGTCCCGGCCAGTTCAGATAATTTCAGCCCAGTTCCAGCCAGTTCAGCCCTCTTCAGCCGTTTCAGCTCCCTTTGGCCCCAGTTCCAGTTCCTGCACCCGGTGCGGCCCCAATTCCAGTCCCTGCACCCGGTCCGGCCCCAGTTCCAGTCCCTGCACCGGGTCCGGCCCCAGATCTAGTCCCTGCACCCGGTCCGGCCCCAGATCCAGTACCTGCACCCGGTCCGGCCCCAGGTCCAGCTCCAGCACCCGGTCCGGCCCCAGGTCCAGCTCCAGCATCTGGTCCGGCCCCAGGTCCAGCTCCAGCACCCGGTCTGGCCCCAGGTCCAGCTCCAGCACACGGCCCGGCCCCAGGTCCAGCTCCAGCACCTGGTCCAGCCCCAGGTTCAGCTCCAGCACCCGGTCCAGATCTGACTCCTACTCCAGCACCCGGTCCAGATCTGACTCCTACTCCAGTACCTGGTCCAGATCTGACTCCTACTCCAGCACCCGGTCCAACACTTAGTCCAGCCACCACCATCAGCTCAGCCCCACTCAACCTGGTCTCACCGACTCCAGCTCATGCACCGATTCCCGCACCGGCTCCCCAGGCTGCGGTCCCCCTGCCGGTTCCCCAGGCCATGGACACGCCGGTCTTCGCACCGCATGCCTCAGCTCCTGACCCAGCACCGGCTCCCACACCAGGCGCCTCCGCTCCTGACCCTGTGCCGGTCCCCGCACCGTGCCGGCTACCGCATCTGGTGCCGCAACTCTCGCCTCTTCGCCGGTCGTCCAAGCCTCCACACGGCTCTCTGCTCCGGCTGCCTCAGCCTCCACGCCGGTCTCCGCGCCGGCCGCCTCGGCCTCAACAGCCATGGCCTCCACGCCGGCCTCAGCCTCAACAGCTGTGGCCTTTGCCCTGGCCTCAGCCTCCGTCCCCGCATGGCGGCCCCAACCGTCATCACCGCCTTGGATGGTGGACCTGCTATACCCTCACCCTCCCCCCTCCACTGTTGGATGCATTGGGAGACTCCTTTGGGGGGAGGTCCTGTCACGGTTCTGGTCGACGCCCGCTGGAGGGCACCAATGGACTCTGCACTGGCCTCATCTAGCCAGCATTAGGTTAATTGGTTGCTGCCGGCTAGAATTAACCTTAATTATCAACTCCTTTTCATTGGTTCTGGGTGCTCCC
>JBBJLS010053028.1:0-13292 GCA_037577275.1 Bryconaethiops microstoma
CAGAAAGAAACCCACTGCTGATATAAACAGATTCAAACAATTTTCATAGGTACCTAAGACTTTTGCACAGTACTGTACATATAAACAATCATGGAAGAAAGGCACATACACAACAAAAAATAGGCTGTATCATGAAACTTTGAGGAAAAAAAGTAGAAATGGACAATGGTGGAGATTTTGGTTTGCTGGGTTTTTTGAATAATACGTTTCTGTATAATAAAGCATTTCACATGCGAAACACAAAAATAATTGCTTTATTTTGCCATAGAACTCGCATTCAATATACTACATTTTTTTCTTCACTCTAAAGGGTTCATGGTTTAGTGTAACATCCAGAGAGTCCTTTAACAGTGCAGAACTCAACACTGAGGAACCAGCAGAGGAACATGAGATCCAGCTGCGTAATGAAGACACAGATGCGTAAAACAGTTCAGGGCCGAATCACAGCCTGTAATTTCCACTCACACGGGTCTGTTTTTGCGACTGGCTGTGAGATATTTATCGGTCTCAGACTGAGGTAAAACATTCCTGGATGGGTGGGGTCCGACCTGCTGCCCTGGATATAAAGCCCCTTCACGAAAGAGGAGCTGCAGTGGATGTGGAGCCGTGTTGAAGACACCCCGGTCTCAGTATGAGCAGAAGTCCAGAGAGGATGTCCTCCTACCGGCGCCACTTCGAAGGCACGTTGGCCTCCTCGTCCTCCTGCCACATCCGGGTTTCCAGTCGGTCTCCCGCGCGCCGCGACCCCCGCCGCTCCGCGAGCTACAGCCGCGCGCGCACCAGCCGCCGGGCGCTGTCGGGCACGCGCAGCCCAGGTATGACCAGGTACTGTACCTCTAACCTGTTTACTTTCTTTATTTACTTCTTCTATGTATGGCTCCTTTTCCCCATTTGTATATTTTCTTTCAGTCTTTGTCCTGTGTTGCTCAGTAACTCGCACTTGCATGTGCAGGCCTGTGACTTTTCCACTGCTTGCTCTGTGTTGTGCGAGTGTGAGCGCGGTCTGTTTTGTGTCCTCCTCAGAGCAGTGCGCAGGGTCAGAGGGACCATCTGGCGTATAGGACGTGTTCCTGGTGGGCCGACGTGCTATTTATTTATTAATGTGCTTATTTGTTGGTCTTTCCGACTCTTAAGATCTTGTGGGCTGGCTCAATCAACTTTTTAAACACCACCAAAAAATGGATGTGTGTGGTTTTTTTTCCCCTTTAAGGGTGGGGGGGGGGGGGGGCGGATCGAGGCCACGTCCCCCCGTCCCTGGTCCCATCTGTGCCCATGAAAGGGGCCAAAATTACAGACATTTTTCTTCATCAGCTGATGGTGGTGGCGGTGGCGGCAGTGAAGCTGCTGGACTGCGTTCAGTTATGAGTAAAGGAGCCTGTGACCACCCTTAGTAAATCTGTGCCATATCAAACAGTCATTGGTGGTATATAAACTAGCCGCTTGCAAAGTAATGATGATAACACACCAATAAAACAATTGTATTTCGGCCGCGCTAGTTTTTCTTGTTACATTTAAGAACTCCGGGGAAATAAGCTAATAATATCGTGTTAACGGTAGGAGAGCAGCTGTTTATAACACATTGTGTACACGGGCTGAAACAACAGACCTTCCAGTTAATTCTTCTATATCTTCTATGTGAAACTAAATCGTCTCATTGAAAGTGAGAACATTATTTTTTTTAGCCATCATTCATCAACATTAACAGTGAGACAGCGGTTAATGATCTATTATTGGTTGTCGGGTGAGTAGAAGGCAACTTTTGGGGCGTGGTGTTAGAAGCAGCTTTTCTGTAGGTATTTATGAACAATATACAGACATAAAAGACATCCATGCTTTTTAAAATCTCTCTCTCTCTCTCTCACACACACACACACACACACACACATAGAATGCCCTCTTTTCCCCCCAACTAGTCATTAAAAGATTCGACTGCAGATTCATTTCTGACTTGGTAAGTTCACTATTAATTAAATACTACTTTGTTGAATACTACTTTTATTGAATATTACTTTGTTGGTATATACATTCATGGGAGCTCAAAGATAGGTGGTGTGCATAATTGTATGTTTTTTTGTCCCAGTCCGCCCCTGGCAGTGAATATGGGTGCTCTGTGTTGTGTACCCCCTCAGCAGTGTCAGTATGGGTGCTCTGTGTTGTGTACCCCCTCAGCAGTGTCAGTGTGGGTGCTCTGTGTTGTGTACCCCCTCAGCAGTGTCAGTATGGGTGCTCTGTGTGTTGGATTGGGTGTTGGAGGTGCGCTGGACCTTGAAGCCGCCGCTGCCGCCAACCAGGCCTTCCTCAGCACACGCACTGTTGAGAGGCAGGAGATGGTCGCCCTCAACGACCGGCTAGCCGTGTACATCGAAAAAGTAAGCCACAGCCACTCACTACCCTTGACTTTGCCTAATGGAAAGTTCAACCCCAAATAAAACTGTTTTTTTTTTAAAGGTGCGCACTCTGGAGCAGCAGAACAAAATGCTGGAGATGGAGATCGATGCGCTGAAGGGTCGCTTTGTGAAGCCATCAGGCCTGCGTATGATGTATGAGGACCAACTGCGAGAGCTGAGGAGGATCGCAGATCAGATGATGGTCCAGAGGGTGAGAGAACTACAGGACCAACACATAGAATAAAACTCATTCACACAAAACCTTCGCACACTTTTAAATTAAGATGGGGCAGGGACTCGAGGAGATGTCCCTTCATTAATTACATCTTCCTTTCCTGAAGGACCTTGCCATTGCTGCTAAAGAGGCCATGGCAGAGCAGCTGGAGATGCTGAAGGTGAAGTACGAGGAGGCCCTGGAAGCCAGGAAGAAAGCTGAGTTCGAGATCGATTCATTCAAGCCGGTGAGTGGGTGGCTCCGATAGTCATCGTTCGTCTTGCGTTATGACAGTATCGTTAAATATGTCTCGTGATGATGAATAAACAAAGCATTATGAAGAAGTTATATGAGAGCAATATTGGATTTAAGATTTTTCTTATTTTTGATGTACAATAACAAATCAGTCTCACCTATTCAGTAATGCTGCCTCTTTACCTGACAGGATGTTGATGCAGCCACTGCTGCCCGGATTGCCTTGGAGAAGCAGTTAGAGAACTTGGAAGTGGAGTTGGAGTTCCTTCAGAGGATTCACAAGCAGGTAGAGTCATTCTTAATAACGCAGTGGCATCATCTACACAGCCCTTCCCCAATGAGCACCTAGATGGGTTTTCAATTGAATACCCTCAACAACTAAACAAGATTAAAAAGTTAATGGAAAAATGACTCTTTTCTCCTTACATTTTCATTTAAACTTGCCTGAGCTTTTTGAGGAATGGTTTGACTGCATTGTTTAATTTGCATTCGCTTATTCATGCAGTGAGTAATGAGTAAGTTTGGTTGTTTGAAAACATTGTCTTTTGAAAGTGGGTGTTTATCTACATTTATTTATCATTTCTTTTCATTAGGAAATTGAAGAGTTGATGGCTCAGATTTACGGCACTGTGGCTAAAGTGGACGTGTCTTTCTCTCTGCCTGACTTGGCCTCCGCCCTCAAGCAGATCCAATCCCAGTATGACAGCATTGCCGCACAAAACTTGCAGGTGGCCTAATAACTGTAGTTTTCAGTCTAGAAATAGACTCGCAAATAAAAAGCACGTGACTAGTACTAGAACCTGCTTGTCTGTGCTTGTGTCCCCGTCTGATTTTATGGTCAAAGGAAATGGACGCGTGGTATAAGACGAAATTCCAGGACCTGAACTTAGCGTCAACACGGCATGTGGAATCAGCCCGGGGTGTCAGGGAAGAAATCAATGGCTACAAGAAGGATGTTAGTATAGAACTTCTATGTTTCCTTGACTCTTCTTCTTATCATGCTAGTTTGTTCTAGACAGACGTCAGTCTTGATCTGTGTGTGTGCCCACAGATCCAGAATAAACAGCGTGAGCTGGATGCTCTCAACACCAGGAATGAGGCTTTGCAGGCCCAGATCCGTGAGGCCCAGGAGAGACACAGGAAGGAAGAAGACGACTTGCATGTGAGAGAATATAGTAGACACAAATATACATTGACCCACAAAAGGGGCCTTAACCACATTTGGAGGTTTATTTGTTATGTACAAATCAAAGAAAGGCAATAATTTGTCAATAGACTAATAAATGCAAACACTAATAGATTCATGCATGCCATTAGACCAACGCTCTTTCAAAGATATTACCGGTGCAGCATGTGACTCAGTACAGTGCATTTTGTAGGCTCGTATTGAGGCTCTGAAGCTGGAAATGAAGGCGGTGAAGGAGAAGATAGCTCTGCTGCTGAGAGAGTACCAGAACCTGCTCAATGTGAAGATGGCTCTTGAAATTGAGATCACTACATACAGGTAGTGTGATATAGCTTCCATGGTGTCTCTTTTAGAGCAAGTACTAGAAGTGTTCATGCTGAGAAATGACAGGGGATGCAGTGTATTCTTAATATCTGGACAATGTAGTAGAACTCCTGGAACATAAAGTGTGGAATGTTCAGGGCTGGACAATATTACTTTGTTACTGTACTTGATTTTTGAAGAATTTACAGAATTTATTAATATTGAACACTTAATTATTCAAACATAAATTTTGGTCTTTAGACTTATGTACTCATTGGGAATTTTAAATGTTAGGACTTTTTTCTCGCCAATCAGTTGAGTTCCTACATATTCAAATCAGTACCAGTTAAATTAATGTTGGTATGAAACTGACAGCTACAGGGTTTTTTTTGCCAAGGACAAGTACTGCATATTAGTTGCTGTGACGAACAAAGAAAACAGTTTTTAAACAAAACCAATTTATTTACTTTGAGTATTCTTCAGTGTCAGACTGCAGTTTTGGGCCTTATGTCCACTCTGAGTATGATTTTGGCACAGTGGCTGTAATTGTACTTGTCTGTACCTTTTTCATAAGATGTAAGAGTGGTCATCAGAAGTCACTGCAGTTCACTGCACTGTACAAAAGTTAGGGGGGCAACATGTGTGATTTTAAACTTGGTGGTTGTTAAAATGTCTCAGTGACACGTAACAACGCCAAGTAACCTGACATTTCCATTTAGTGTAAAACAGGGTTGGATATCAGCTGCTACCAGCCCAGAAAACTCTAACAGGCTTAAAACCATCAAGATAACAGTGAATAGCGCCTAAGATAAGTTTTTAACTGGTTGTATTCTTGTAATAAACATACTACAAAAAATATGAATGTTAAAGATGAAAGGATTTCATCTTAGTTGGTGATGTGTAGTGTAAGAATACGGTATACAGTGTTTATCTCCAGTTTAAAGGTCTGTACAGACTCCATGAAGGTTCTGGTCTTTACATGTTTCTTTATTTCCTTTTCAAGATGAGTTGGAATAAGGAGTAAAGTGTTGGGTGAGTAAAAGAGCTTTTATTGTTCCACTGTTATGCAGGAAGCTGGTTGAGGGTGAGGACAGCCGACTCACAGCCATGGTGCGAGGCCTGTCTCTGACAAGCAGCGCTGGAGTGGTCAGATATTCAGGAGCTCTGGGTGGAGCGGCCACAAGTTCATCAAAGGTGACCTCCTCCTCTTCCAGTCGCCAGGGAACACTGGAGGAGTTCAGCCGCGAGCAGGCGGTGGAGATGACGGAGAGGAAGACCGTCCTCATCAGGTAAAAGTAGCCAGTTTTGCAGCACATATAAAGCACCTCTAATGCAAGGTCAGACTATTAAAGTGATACTTTGGGTAACAGCGACAATTAGTGGGGTAAAGGCTTCTTTACTCATTACTGACATTAGACTTATAACCCCAGTGCAAAACTAAACAACCAATTAACATGAACAGGCTGAACAAGTTTGTTAATACATAAATTTGTTAATACAAACTTACATGAGATTGCTTACCAAATTATCTCATTAAATCTGGCTTACCTATTAAATCTGGTATACCTTTTATATCTGGTATACCTATTAAATCTGGTATACCTTTTATATCTGGTATACCTTTTAAATCTGGCATACCTTTTATATCTGGCATACCTTTTAAATCTGGTATACCTTTTATATCTGGTATACCTATTATATCTGGCATACCTTTTAAATCTGGCATACCTTTTAAATCTGGTATACCTATTAAATCTGGTATACCTATTAAATCTGGTATACCTATTATATCTGGCATACCTTTTAAATCTGGTATACCTATTAAATCTGGTATACCTTTTATATCTGGTATACCTATTAAATCTGGCATACCTATTACGGCCACTGAAGCACATTACTGGGAAGTTTGTGCGCCGATCAAACGATATTACTGAAACACTTCTCAGTTGAATATATACTGTATTGCTGTAGTATTGATAAGTTGACTAATGACCTCTCTCTTTGGGTTTAGAACAGTTAAGACAGAGGAGGACATTGTTCAGAGTGACACACAGGAACGCACCATCACTATCTCTGGAGCAGCCGATGAGACGGAGGAATAGTGCATTATCCTTAAACACCTTCTCTACATTCTTCCTTAATTCCACTAGGGGAAAATAAATAAAATTACAATGTGGCTCCTAAGACAATGCAGTTTGTAATTGGTTCAAAAAGATTTTACACATCCCATCTCAACTCAGAAAGTTCTGTTTTGAACAAAAAGGTTCTTTTTGTCTTTTGCGAGTGGAGACTGAAATCTACTAGAGACAGCACGATCAAGGTTCATGTCCCATATGAAGCCCAAAGCTTTAAAAACCTTTAACCCTGACTAGAAATCATAGCAGCAGTCAAAAGCATGAGCCCTATACTCCTTACTGTCTGCCTCCTCTCTTGGTGCTACTGTGTTATAACTAAAACCACTAACAGTGTGTGTTCAAGCCTTTAACCTCCAGTGTGTCCTCCAACATGGATCTGTTAAGAAATAAAACTGACTGCAAATCAATTGAGTGTTCTTGGATTAACCGGTTGTCAAAAACCGAGAGTGTTTACTGCTGTGTTGCTGTAATCATCACTGAATTTTTATGGCCGATTGTGATTTCAGAACTACTTTATAGACGAACCACATTGCCGTGTGTAATATCACAGTGATCTTTAGGGTTGAAGCAGAATGTGTGAACTAGCCCAAGTAGCAAGTGCTTGAATGATTTGACCACTTTGAAATTGAACATGTAATGTAACAAAAGTAATTTTTAAGATGGACCAAACCACGTCAGAGGAACAAAGAAAAAACATGTAGCTTGTAGTGACGTCTTATGGCGGCTTTGGTTGAAATCAGGCAAACAGCATCTATGTGCCTTTATGAGTGAAGCTACCAAATTTCATAGCGATTGGCCACACAGGCACATATTGGCAGCTGAATTTTGAATGTCCCCTGATGGCCATTTTGTTGAGCAAGCCAAATGGAACTGTAGGAGATATAAACAAGCCAAATGCCAATTTTAGCTTAATCAGTTCTTGAAATATTAAAATGTGTCAGCTACAGTGCTTCCAATATACAACATTTCATTACATTGTTGACCAAAAATTAGTAAGGGGGAAAAAAAAAACATTGCGCAACGTTGCGACTACCTTTATAAATCGTTTATAAGTAGTTTATTCATAGTTATCACTAATTACCTTCACCCTGCATTACATCATTTATACCATAAAATTGCAACACAGTCTCAATAAAATAAAAGCAACTCTATCATTAATTGGGCATTCAGAATAATAAATATGCCTCTTCTGATTCTGAGCATCCACTCCTACCTAAAACTAGAAGTAAGGGTTGGGGTTGCAGTAAATTTCCAGAAACTTTCCATGGGAACTTTAGTTCGGGAATTTTGGAAATAGCAACGTTAGCTGGTGTGAACCGCCTCCACAGACTAGATGCCGTACGCGGCATTTTCTGTTGACTATGATGACAAAAAAAATGTATTAAAAAAAAAAAAAAAAAAACTGATGCGATGCAATGCAGATATGTTGTGTTCAAAAGTATCATGAAATATATGAGAATGATATTGTGAAATACAGCTCATTGTGAAATATATTGCATTCTGTTATATAAATGTATTTATTATTGTGAAATATGATTTAATATTTATTATTTTTCAAAGTCAGTATTTATTTAATGTTGCCGTATTTCATCATTTCATGAAATTTCTTCGTCTGTCAGTCAGTGTCAGTGGGTGGGACCTGCACGCCTATTCCCTCCTTTAACATCATTAGTTTTCCTGGATACCTGCTCAGGGTCCGCTGCGACAGAAACGCCGTGCTGGTGAAGGTCAGGGAGGAGGCCGACTGGCACGGACTTCACTCAGTTCTGCTTATTATAGCAGATCAGATAGAGAGGGATCGTTTACCCGTAGGTACGGATTTCAATCGTTTAGATGAAGATTTTGAAATGCTTGGGATGATAGTTGGTCTTCAAGGTGTTCTTCACTGTTAAATTCACATGGGAACTTTGCTCATATGCACATTGCCTCATAATATGATAACTTCTTAACAGGAAAGGAATGGGTTAAATGCTTTGGTCCACTGGAAACTCACTTGTTTAGGTCAAAATAGGATGTTTAGAACTAGTGTCACTTTTTAGGACCAAAACATTCTTCACTGTTAAATTCACATGGGAACTTAACAGTGAAGAATGTTTTGGTCCAAACAAGTAACAGTAGTTCTAGTTTCCAGTGGACCAAAGCATTTGAGGCATTTTCCTCCTTGGAAAGTGCTATTCGTGTCTTTATGAGCCAGGTTCCTGTGATGTAAAGTTGCAGAATAATTTAAGATTTTGAGTGGAAAGAGATCATTGCCATGTAAAGATTAAAAACGTTTTTATTTCTCTACATGCATTTCTGAAACAGTCCATATAAAAAGGCCACTTAATTCTGAATGTAAACCTCAGGCGAAATAGCGATGTTGCAGCCTGGAGAGCAGTATTTAAGGTGGAACGAAAATTTCGAATAAGGAGCTGTGAATATGGAGCTAACTTCAGCGTCCTGTGCTCAATTGCTCGTAGACTGTCAACAATGGTATCATCGATGCTAATACCTTGAAGAGCAATTATCATCCCAAGCATTTCAAAAACTTCATCTAAACGATTCAAAATCGTTTTTAGGGGTAAATTATCCTTCTCTATCTGATCTG
Source organism: Bryconaethiops microstoma (assembly GCA_037577275.1). Classification (NCBI taxonomy): domain Eukaryota; kingdom Metazoa; phylum Chordata; class Actinopteri; order Characiformes; family Alestidae; genus Bryconaethiops; species Bryconaethiops microstoma. The sequence continues at coordinate 9,068 of JBBJLS010053028.1, forward strand.
CTAAAATAAGCAGAACTGAATGAAGTTCATGCCACACCGCCATCCTCCGTGACTTTTCGCCAGCAACGTTATTGCTGTAACAGCGGTCCGCTGAGCAGGTATCCAGGAAAACTAATGGATGTAAAATGATGAGCCAATAGGCGTGCAGGTCCAACCCACTGACTTTGATTGACAGACGAAGACATTTCATGAAATGATGAAATACGGCATCATGAAATGATGAAATACGGCCATGAAATGATGAAAAACGGCATTATGAAATAAATACTAACTTTGAAAAATAAAAAATATAAAACCATATTTCACAATATTAAGTAAATGTATATAACAGAATGCAATATATTTCACAATAATGAGCTGGAATATTACAATAATGAACTGCAATATCATTCTCATATATTTCATAATACTTTTGAACACTTTGGAGTTCCATACTGTTTTAGATGCTGTTTTAGAATGAGTTTTAGAAAAAAACACATTTGCTGTGAGTCAGCTTTACACATGCTTGCCATTCCTTCAAGCAGTCTCTTGAGAAACCTCTTGGGATGCTCGCCCAACAGGACTGAAAAACATGCACATATGCTGAGACTATGCTGCTGAAAAACATTTGGATTGCATTTAAAAAGTATACACTGTAGTTTAAAAATTTGTAAAACAAAAATGATTGCTAATATTCTGTAGGTTTCAGACGATATGTAGGAAGCAGTAAAAATGAAGACATTTTCAGTGATGAATAAATGATTGCATAACAAGCTATATTGAGTCAATGTACTGAAAATTAATATCCAGAGTACTTAAAGATGGGACTAAATATAACAGATAAAATAGGTTTGTCAATTTGAGTTACTCCCCCAAAGCTCAAGACTCCCCTCCCCGGCCAAAAAAAACCCCTTTAAATTGTATAAGCTGATTGATGAATAACAATTAATATAAGACAAGCAATTCTAAATTTTTAAATGACTGTGTCACTTTTTAAACAAATGTATGAGTTCATTTGCATTAGTCATAGACATTAGCCATTCAATCAAAATTAAGTTACAGTATAGTCTAAATTAAAGTTTATTTCCCTTTGTGTTTTTACCTATACGTGGTTCATTAACTGACTAAGTTTGTTCTGTTTCCACAGGGCAGAACCTCAGTGTAACTAGCAGTGTTTTGCCTGTTCTCAAGTAAAAAAAAAAAAGAAAAAAAAGAAAGCTTTGAAAGGTGCTTGAGTCAGTTTTACCCCAAGAGAAAATTTTTGGAAGAGGCCAGACGTCTTCTTGCACTGCTAATTCACTCAGTTCCTCTGGAATTTGAGTTAAGAATAAGGTAAAGCTGAGTAACTTTTCCCACCCCCAGAAACATCTTATAGGGAACAGACAGTCAAACCTTGGCTATATAAACTTCTAATTATTTCAGAATTCCAGGCAGGAGCCCTAAGGTGGCAGAACTGAGCTCCAGCTCAAAAGCTCCTCTTCACTGTCAGTTTCTTCAGCTACCTGCTCCAGAGCTCTGCAGTTTCGCTCTTAGAGCTGGGGGGGAACCGCACAATCAAAAATGGATGAGCTCTCTTGAGTCAGGCTCCAAGGCACTGCTATCAAAGGGGCTTCTGGAGGCAGCAAAACAGCTTCCTCTTTGTAGAACAAAGAGCATCAGTTTAGTCAGGAGGAAAAGACACGCTAATGCAAACTACTAAAATGATGTCACGCTAGATGCAAAACCGAAAGATGCATGTTTTCTTGCTTTGCATTGTTTCTGTACATTCGTGGCAAAATCCCTAGCATTTAATTCGAGCTTCCAGCATTTGTTCATGTCTTAATTTACTTAAATAAACACTGCTGGTGTGGATTCAACATTGGAGGCTTGGCTGAGTTCATGGCGCCACAAAGATGACATAAAACCAACCACCGTCATCATCCCCAAGGAACAGGCTGTGTTCTAAATAGAACAACCATGTGCTGTATACTACATACTGCATCCTGCTTCATCAGCAGTTTACAGTATACTGTAGTGTCCAGTATGAAACAAAAGCCATTTAAAAATGTATGTTTGTCAGGGGTGGGACAAGAATAAATTATGAGCTTTCATAGACCCCCGATACCAGCTTTCTACCAAAAATGAGCTAGTCTTATGTCTGAAAGGTGAAACTATGATTGTTTGATTGCGACAAACTTTAGGAAGTTATACTACTGTAAATACATTATCTAGTAAAGTAAGTCACTCTAATAGTCACAATAAACACAGCACAGCACAATGTCAAATTTTTCTCTGCATTTAATCCATTCACCAAGCTGGGCGCCTGGGGAGCAGTGTCTGGGGACAGTACTTTGCTCAAGGGTACCTCAATGGTGCCACTAGCAGTTCTGGGAGCCGAACTCATGACCTTCTGATCACAGGGGCAACTCCCTAACCACCAGGCCACCAGCTGCACCTATGAAGTATGTTAATTTTATTCAAAGAAAACACCCTAAGACCAGTATGGAAACAGAGTACATTAGCATTAGGAAGATTTTATTAGTTTTACTTCTCTTTTATGTATTACTTTAAAGCTGCTATGTTAAAAATATAAAATACAATCTTAATATTTCAGCATACCAACACATTTTAGGATGCATCCAAGTTTGTGGACACAGTTTAGGTAAGGCCTTTTTCTATTCCAGCATGACTGTGCCCCAGCGCACAAAGCAAGACATGATTGCATGAGTTCGGTGTGGAAGAACTTGACAGGCCCTCACAGAGCCCTGACCTCAACTCCATCCAGCACTTTTGGGATGAACTAGAATAGAGATTGTGAGCCAGACCTTCTCGTCCAACATCAGTGTCTGACCTCATAAATGCTCTACAGAGTGAATGGGCACAAACTCCCACAGAAAGCAAAATCTTGTGGAAAGCACTACTAGAAGAGTGGAAGCTGTAATAGGTGCAAAAGGTGTGGGGGGGGGGGCTCCATATTAAAGTCTATGTATTTGAATGCATATAATTGAAATCCCTGTTGGTGTAATGGTTGGGTGCCCCAATACTTTTGTCCATACAGTGCATTAACTGTCAGACTGTTGCATCAGTGATTATCTCCTCTTGAAACTTTTACATGAAGTATTCCACAAATATAGCTCAGCCAAAATACAAGAGTGTCTGGCTAGAATGTTTCACCCTCACTATACTAGGCTACTTCGAACACAGCCATACTTTCTGTTTATAGTAGTTCTCCGGGACTAAATCTGAAGATAGTATGCAAAGTCATACTGAAGGCTTCTGGTATGCTTGATTTAAAAAATAGAGTCAAAACATCTTTTCCTAATTACACCTAAGACTGGTCTTAGATCTTAACAAAGATAAAAGAAGCTTGCTATCATTTTGGCAAAAGTCAGAATTATATATGATGTCTGAGAACCAAGATTCTCAGAATGTTTCTAATGATCTCACTGGTCTGGGGAGTTGATTTCAAAGCCAGCACCAAGGCTAAGAGTGTGTTTTCTTGCTAAACCTTGCTAGACCATGCTTATCATGCAACCCTAGAGTGATGCTGATGTTTAGCACAGTGGGCTTCATATCAAATAAAGAAGCCTCTTCAGCTGAGTGCAATCCCTTTTCAGTTTTAGAGACATCCTCACAGTTGCTCATTGTACGCAGCATAATCGGGCCGATAATAACTCTCTCGTTTCTCATTAACCGAGGAAATGTACTCAGCTTCACGAATGTACTTCTGTTATCTGGTGCTGTCCCTGGAGACACACCCACACGTCTTCATCGGCAACAGCTCTTCTCACTCTCTTCGTGTGTTATTGAAACAGAAAGATATTAAAGCTCAGCATTTCACCTCGCAATGCGGGGGGTTTCGTTTGAAGCCAGAGTATATTATATACATTTTCTCAAGAGGGAAAACAAGACAAAGAAAACTCTGGAAGCTTCTAGTCTGATAGCTTACCACTTCATCTCTCATAGAGGGTAAATAATACAGACATATCCCAGAAACTGATCAGTTGTCCAGACTTCCCATCTCGCAAATACAGGTTCTTCAATATATTTTATTTTTCACTGGTACAGGACTTTGTATTATGTGTATATAGAGTATTTTTTTCGGAGGTTTTATTGGATTTATTTAGACTCTGTATTTTATATTGTTCTTGTCTCAGTGTCTCTGTGGGTTTGTGCATTTGAAATATGGTGACATATTATGCAAAACTCACTTTAGTTATAATAGGTCTATGGGCTATACAAAACATGTTCATGAAGTTCTTTGCAC
>JBBJLS010053069.1:0-13290 GCA_037577275.1 Bryconaethiops microstoma
CACAGTACAGTTTAGAACCTGATACAACTTCAGTACCGTCACAGTACAGTTTAGAACCTGATACAACTTCAGTACCACCACAGTACAGATTAGAACCTGATACAACTTCAGTACCACCACAGTACAGATTAGAACCTGATACAACTTCAGTACCGTGACAGTACAGTTTAGAACCTGATACAACTTCAGTACCGTCACAGTTCAGTTTAGATACAGAACGGTTCTGTAGAGCTGTGGAGAAGTGCCTATTTGTGTGTGTGTGTTTTCTCACCTTTCTGGCAGTGTTTTCCGTCGTAGCCCAGAGCGCAGTCGCAGTCGTATCCGTCTCGTTTGGGCCGGCAGGTTCCCCCGTTAGCGCAGGGGTTCTCCACACATGGGTGGACAGCGTTCAGAACATTCATCCCTCCTGCCTGTCCCGTCGCCACAGCAACCACACGGTCATTCAGTGTTATCTACAGAACATAGATGAGAGCTTTGTGTGTAGACCCACAAATTTCCGTCTGAACTGACTGTAGACCCTTTAAATTCAGTCTGAACCAACTGTAGACCCTCTAAATTCAGTCTGAACTGTCTAAATTCAGTCTGAACCGACTGTAGACCCTCTAAATTCAGTCTGAACCTGCGTTAGGTACCTTCTGTATTGCTCCACTGAAAGGTCTGAGGACTCCAGCACTGCTCTTGGTTGAGTCATAATCTGGAACTCCACCGATAAAGATTGGAGAACTGCACTTAATCTGAGTGAACGCACCCTGAGAAGTTTACACACACACACACACACACACACACACACAGTTATCATACATCCATTACTGATGTTTTACTCAGTGTATTATCAGAACACATTTGAATCTTTCTCAGTGCAAAAAGATCAATACACACATGTACAGGTACGCGCGCACACACACACACACACACACACACACACACACACACACACAAGTACACGCACACAGTGCCACTGTGTTTAGAGGGAGTTGGCTGGTCACCTCAGCGCTGCCCTCTACTGCCCTCTGCTCGTCCACCTGCAGGATCCCGTTTTTCGCCGTTCGGGAAACTCGTAACTCGTGCCAGGAGTGCAGACTGACCGGCTCCTCACTCCTACAACACACACACACACACACACACACACACACACACACACACACACATACACACACACATGAAAACACACACACACACACACACATTAAAACACACACATACATGATTGTCCAAAACTGACGGTGTTTTATCATTCTTTTATTGTCTCCAGCTTTGTCTCCACACTTTTTATAATTTTGTCCAACATCTTTTCCAAACTTTGCCCCTGACTTTTCCAGTTTTGGCCCAGAACAGTTCCAGAATTTTTCCAGTTTCTGTCTACTTTTCCCTATTTTGCCCAGGAGCTACTGAACTGAAATAAAGGATCGACCGTAACCAGTAAACATCCGAGCGCCATTTTTCTGTAAATAATACTTATGATCCAGCGTCCCCTAACAGGTAACCACGGCGACACCTGATGAGGGCGGGGCCGGAGCCGCAGTCGAAGCGGAACTCGGCGTGTCCCCCCGCCAGGCTGAGGGACAGGAAGTCCTGACTGGCGGCGTCGTGGCTGTACAACAGCGTCCCGTCCGGAGCGTCCGGCCAGAAGATCAGCTCGAACTCCATGAAGGACAGATAGGAGCCGGAGGACTGCGGCCAGGGGGCGCCGGCGTACGACTGGAGACTCGCATTAAACTGAGGCAGGACCAACAGGAAACCTGCAATACACACACACACACACACACACACACACACACAAACATTTACACACACACACACACACACACACAAAAACAAACACAAACATTTACACACACACACACAAACAAACACAAACATTTACACACACACACACAAACACACACACAAATTTACACACACACACACACAAACAAACACACACACATTTACACACACAAACACACAAATTTACACACACACAGACATTTACACACACACACACAAACAAACACACACACACAAACACACAAATTTACACACACACACACACAAATAAACACACACACATTTACACACACACTGCTGCGTGATCTTACCACAACCCAGTTTTAACTTTTTGGCAGAAGCAGCCTGATATTCATTCACAATTTCCTGATACTTTGTAAAATTCATAGTTCAGAGGTCCTAACATGGTTCAAAGGTTCTCAGGCACTTGTTAGGATCTTTTAGGATATTCTGAGGAAAAATAGCCCCAGAACATCACAGATTTTCCACCATAGTAAACAGTGAGGGTGAAGGTTTTTCTGCCTCGTCACTCTTTTTTCTGAGACCCATGTTCGAAATGTTTGCGTCTCGAACTATCCTCCTCAATCAGCACAGGGTTTAAAGAGACATGTCCTCTTCCAGGCAGGATAAGAGTATTTTCAATTCAACACAGTGTTGTGTTTCTGTTATGTATAATCTAATGTCCTCCATAATGGTGAATGACTAAGGGAATTTGGCCTCTTTATCACCTCATATTTATACCCCAGTGAAAGAGGACGTCATGAATGACTGCACGGTGAGGGCTTTTGGTTTTGCAACCAGCGTAAAAATTAGTCATTCAAAATGTATGGCAATATGATTTTGAGCTATTTGCCAACAAAAAATATTTTTCATTACTTTTTCATCCATCTTGATCAAGGATGCTGGAGCTGACTGCTTATCATGCCCTGGGAAAACACTGTCTCATCTTTGTAACAGATGCAGTGCTGTGAGCTTTTTGACCCAATAATAAGCTTAAGTTTATATTTATGCGTAAGTTTATGTTTTCCCTTCTGGCACTTTTAATGTAAAAACTGTCAGAAGCAGAGTTATAACATAACATTCTGGGGAATGTAATACTGCAGCAGAAAGTGAGCGTGGGTGTGTATCTGTGTGTGTGCGTGTGCGTGTGTGTGTGTGTGTGTGTGTGTGTGTGTGTGTGCTTGTGTGTGTATTTGGGGGTTCCATAGGGATGTGTTGCCCTTTCCCCTGGAGCTTCCTGAAGCTATCGCTCAAGCCACCAACCACACACAGCTAGAGACCATTTCACACCTCGGCTTGGGTAAGATGATGATTAATAATAATTTGAACTATATGGCACCTTTTTCACACCCAAGATAGCTTTACATCATAGTCAGTCTAAAAATAAAAAGAGAAAATATAATAACTGGAGGGAGAAGGATATGAAAGTATTGAGACAGGGTTTTAAAAGTTTAAAGCTGTAATTATGCATTGAAAATATAGTAGATATTGCAACCTTGGGTTCCAAGAACCACCACTGTGAAGGATTCTTTACATTGATTTCAGTTTCAACGATTGAATAAAGCAAACATTTTGAAAAAAAAAAAACTGTGAAATTCCTTGTTTAAAGAAAAGAATCAGGAGCAGAGTCAGATTATGTGTTATGTAACTTAATATAGGATCCAAGATGCTAAAAGATCTGTGACCTGGCAGTGACCAACTAGAATGTTAAGACAGATAAAAATACAGCGTCTGAAGACATGAGAGTGCAGTAAGGGTGCGGGGGCTTAAATAAACCAGGTTAGGATTTGATTGTTATCAGAAATTTAAACTGGATGCGCAGTCAGACATGTATCCAGTATTACAGTGTACTGAAGAGGGCAGATAGTTTTGTCAGGAAAGGAGAGTTGCACTGTTGTAGGTGGGACAATATGAAATCACAGATCAGTTTCAGCACCTTTCAGTGTGAGTATGGGGTGAAAAACGTGCAATTTTACAGAGGTGGAAAAAAGTAGTTTTTACCAGTACCTTGATATGGGCTTAAAAGAAAGAGAAGAATCCGTGTGCAAGCGTATGTATTACAGTGAGTTACAAACTATTGAAGAAGAAAAAGAAGAAGGATAGAAAAGGCAGAATGGAACAGAACACTCATTGAACTTTCATATGAAATGAGTCCTAACATCTCCATTATAAATACTGAGTCTGTCTTCACTCTTCCTCAGAGTTCTGGAGTTCTCAGACGTCTCCTGGTCCTCCTAATGGACCCCCTGCAGTGTCTGTGCGTCGGATGTCCAGAGCAGCATCTCCCTGCTTCATCAACCCCCTCTTCCTGCAGCCCCCCCAGCCCAGCCGAGGGGCCTCACACAAGCGCCACAGGTTTAAACGTAGCCTGCGCGTCCGTGTGTCCACCGAGTCTTCATTCTGCCTGTCCTCCGCGGAGCCGGACTGGAGCGATTCAGACAGACAAAGGAGCGGCCAAGGGGGCTCACGAAGGGCAGGGGGACTGAGTGTGCTCAGGCGGACCCCTGCTCTGGTTCCTACCTCAGAGGAGGAGGATGAACAGATGCTGGGAGAAATGCCTCCGGTGAGTGTGTGTGTGTGTGTACTTGCAATAGCACACGGAGGGGGTGGATATAGGTCTCTAAACATAACCTTTGCTAGATTCACCTCCTCCTACAGAAAAGCAGTGCTGTGTTTAAACATTATAAAACAGGGTGAAATGCTCAGCACGTGGATGCAACACACATCACACATTGAAAAGCCTTTGCTTTTGCTCGCTGTAGTCTATTGTGTCCTCTGATATCTTCTACTGTTGTCCTTATGGTGACTCCTTTAATGACTGATGAGACTGATTCATAGCTTTTATTTTTGCGGAGGAGACTAATATTAGTGAAGACATTTTCACCTGAAGTGCTGTTGCTGTCTTCTCCTTTTTCTTTCAGTCTCTAGCTTGTGGGTCCCTTCTAGCCAACTCTGCTGCCAGGTGTCATGATCAGCATCCTCCAGGTCTTGCCCATACTTAATCTTACATGAACATAGTAGTGCCTCACTATCTTTGACAGTCCTGTCTGCTGAGTGTCAGACATGCTGTAGCCCTGGATGCTCTCATTACCTTTGAGAATACAAATCACTGTGCTGGTAGCCTCAAGGAACAGCCCATACATGAACAGCCTATACATGAAAACCACTTGCAAAAGAAGTGAATAACATTGATTATTTCCTTACAATGGTACCTTTCAGTGGGTGGGATTTATTATGCAGCAAGTGAACAGTTGTTTCTTGAAGCTGATGTGTTGGAAACAGGAAAAATGTGTGAGCATTTGCACAGCTTTGACAATGGCCAAATTGTGTTGCTTTGGGTCAGAGAATTTCCAAAATGGCAGGTCTTGTTGGGTATTCTTGGTTTACAGTGGTTGTACCAACCAGTGGTTGTACCTACCTGGTTTGCAGTGGCTGTACCTACCAAAAGTGGTCCAATGAAGGACAGTTGGTGAACCAGCGAGAATTGGGCTTCCAAGGCTTTTTGACCTCCATAGTGGAGAAAAGGCTAACATGTCAAATCACAAAGTGCATGACAGTTTGATGCAGTGTGCACAGCTGAAGACTGATCAGACTGCCTGTGTTGACCCTTGTCCACCACCAAAAGCACCACTTTTGCTAAAAGTGTCCTTGTCTAGCGAATGAGGGAAGAAGGCAAGCTGATGGAGGCAGTATGATGCTCTGGGCAATGTTCTGCTGGGAACTTTCGATCCTGGTATTCATATGGATGTTACTTTGACATATGCCACCTACCTAAACGTTGCAGACCAAGTATACCCCTTCATGGGATTCCCTAATGGCAGTGATCTCTTTCAGCAGGATATTTTGCCCTGCAAAGACTATTCAGGGACGGTTTGAGGAACAAAAAAGATGTTTACTTGGACTTCAATTTCTCAAATCTCAATCTGATCAAGCAGCTGTGGGACAAATTAGTTCAGTCAACTGAGGCCTTACTTCACAACTGGTTGGCCTTAAAGTATCTACTGCTAATGACATGATTCCAGATACCCCAACCCCTACATAGGTCTTAGGGAGTCTATGCCTTGATGAATCAGAGCTGTGTGCCTCATGATTGTTTGATGGTGTGTTATGGCACTTTTCCACTGGCACAAGAAACCACATCTTGGCTGCGGCATGTTTGCATCCGTGCCATGACATGTTGACCATCTTCAGGTCTTCTTGATAGGTCTGTCGCCAGTTGATCTTTGGGTGGCCCTGTTTCCGTTTACCACTAGGTGGTACCCAAGTCAGAGCTGTCTTTGCATATTTTGTGTTGGGTAGACATAATATATGGTCAACCAACTTGAAATGGCGTTCTGTGATTATCTCCTGTAGAGTTCGTAACTGGGCTCATTTCAAGATCACTTCACTGCACACTCGATCTCGCCAGGTCACTCAGAGAATTTGTTGTAGACAACGCTGGTGAAATGCGTTTAGCCTCCTCTCTGTCCTGGCTGTGCTATTCCATGTCTCGCTTGCGTACAATACTGTTGGCAATACGATACTGGTATACAAGCGCAGCTTGATCTTTGCGGTGATGGTCTAAGATGACCAGATTTGGCGCATCCATTGGAACACTGCAGCTCCTTTCCCGATCCGGCAGTTCATGTTGAGTACCGAATCTCCACTGTTGTCCAGTATGCTACCCAGGTATGTGAAGTGGTCAACTTCTTCCAGGTCTTGTTGGTTAACTCTGACTCTGTCTACTGGGCTGGTACTGTTGTCCATTCTCATAGCCTTCGTCTTGCTGGTGTTAATTCTCAGCCCGATCTTTTCTGCGTTCGCTTGCAGACATGAGGTCATCATTTGGAGGTCCGCAATGTTATCGGAAATTAGAGCGATGTCATCAGCAAAGTCCAGGTCCTTCAATCTCAGTTGGTCTCTCCACTGAATTCCTTGTCCGGGACGTTCGATACATGCTTCAGGTTGAAATCAATCGCCAGCAGGAATAGCAGTATCTGGAGCATATAGAGCCTTGAAGGCAGCTAGAAAGCTGACTGGGATGCTGTATGAGTGGGTGATGTTCCATAATGAATCCCTTTGTACACTGTCAAACGCCTTTTGGACGTCGATGAAGTTGACCACCAATGGTTGTTGCAGTTCAGCTGACTGTTGCAGGATGTTACTCACTGTGAAGATCTGTTCAGTGCATGACCGATTGCTACGGAAACCTGCTTGCTCCTCTCGGAGAAGTCTATCAACAGCTCCGCGGAGTCGACGTAGTAAGACGGTGCGGAACACTTTACCCAGGACTGATAGCGGTGTGATGCCACGCCAGTTATTGCAGTCAGCCAAGTTGCTTGACTATGACACCACATCATGCTGCAGTTATGGTTTCGTAACCGAACTTGAGCAATTAGGGCCTTGATTACATCTTCGAGCTGAGTGCACCATTGATCTTTGATTGGTCAAAATGTTGTCATGACAACAGATGGACTTGGAAAGTGGCCATTGTTTTTTTCTAACTGTATGCACAAAAAAACAAGAACAATGGAGATACAAACTAACAATGGGGAAGTTGACAAAGTACAAGCTCTTCTATCTGTCTGTGCTGAAGATAAATTTCAGTGGGAGTTTTCGTATGCTGTCAGAAATTTGAACGTGTACCAGAAGATTGCTAACAAGTTAGCTGGGTTAGATTTTCATTGCATGGCTAAACAATCCTGAGAAAAATTTAAAAAACTCAAACAAGACTATGAAAAATAAAAGATCACAATAACAAAAGTGGCTTTGGCAGAAAAAACGTTCTGCTGGTACAAATCCCTGGACGTGGTTTTGGGATGATGCAGTTTTGAGGAGAGAATTCAGCTGCCAATGTGTCAGCAACACCTTTACCGGGCTGAGATACACAAGAAAATCAAAGCAAGCTACAACTTCCATGCCATCACAGCAGGGTTTAGGTACAGCAGTATGCCTGTGAAAAAGTGCCTTTAGATATCAGCATTGGTGCTGCCATCTTGAAACTGTACACAGGACAATTGTCAGCTGTTTGTGATTAATGGTAAAGATGGGTACGTTGGTAAATGGGTTTTGCACATCACTAACGTACAGCACACAGATCACTTCTGTCTTTGTGGAGTTTGTAGGCAATCCCATCCTGCTGTAAGCTGTGACAGCCACAGCAAGCATAGACTGCAGATCCTGTAGAAAGTGAGGCACAAGAATGCAGCAATCTGCAAACTTTGGTTCAAAGATCAATGCAGTTCACACTTTCTACCAGTTTACTTGGTACCTTCTGATATTAAACTTGTTACCATTCCATCAAAATGGCATCACATTTACTTGAGATACTTCAAGAATATGTCATACTATAGACTGATCTAGTTAGAATAAATACAAGTTTAGACTTTATGGAGAATAAAGTGGATCTTGCTTTTTATGTAAGTGAACAGACATTAAATGTGAGTCTCCAGACACCGACAGAGCTTTGTGGAGAGCAGGGAGATGTTAATTCCACCATTGGAAGAGTTTTCAGGTCAATATTTGTTTTTTGGGTTTTTTTTACAGTGCCAAAGAACTGTGTGTGCATCTTATGCAGCTTGGTTATCCGCCACTCATTCTATAACTGCTGCTTGATTCTTTGCACTTCTCAGTGAACTTCTTTCAATTGATGCCTATCAATTCTACATGAGAAGTTTGTGAAGGGTTGCCCTGTGCACTTGGGTCATGGTGTTCAATGGGATGTTGAAAGTGGCAGTGAACTAGTTATAATAAGTCTTGGCATTGGCGAATAGTTTGGGATGCTGCCTCACAGTAAGGCCCATTTCTGATTAATGTATCCTCTTTCTTTTAGCAAAGGGAAGATTCAGTTTCTCTAAACTTGTCATCCAAAATTAGTGAACCCATCTATTGCCTCAACTTTCCTTACAATCAGAACAGAGGTTTACATTTTAAAGGGACCTTAACAAAACAGCCTGTAAAGACAATGGTAAAAATAAATTATGGCTGTTACAAAAGCACACAACAATCGCACAAACATCATAACTGAACCTTTAAAATATATATAGTGTCCCCAACTCTGTTTCCTTGTGTCGTTTTAGGCTACAGAACCTCAGCCAGAAGAGGTGCAGGACATGGTCCAGGGCGAGGGGGTCTGTTTGGCGCTGGAGCGGCGCCGCGCTCCCTCTTTGGCTGAGCTCGACAGCAGCAGCTCCTTCAGCAGTTTAGAGGAGGAGGACTCTCAACTGGACCCCAGCCTGCAGTGGCCTCCAGCTGCTCGGGGCTCTCGCTTCCCCATTGCTAACCCGGCCTCCACCCTGCGCCGCATGAGCGCTGCCTTCGTGTGTGTGTTTGCTCCCGAGCGGCGTGTGGCCCGACTGGTGGACGAGTTGTCCCGGGACAGGAGATCTGTCTTCGGTTCCTTGGTCCAGGAGTTTTTGGAGAAGCAGAAGGAGGAGCTTAAGGCCCCAGGCTATAGCTCAGCCATGCAGCTGCTGCAGGGACTCAGGAGGTTCCTCTCACAGGCCAAGAGTCTACTGCTGGAGGCTGGAGAACTGGAACCTCCCATTGAGACACTGGTGCCTGAAAACGAGAAAGGTATGGGTTGTTCTTTTATTAGACATGAAGGATTGAGACTGTTTTACTGTGCTATTTTAATGCAATTTAAATTGCATCCCATATAAATTCAATGCAGAATTTAATTTACATTGGATCCTGAGGTAATTGTTCTCTGTGATTTTTATTTCTGTGTGGATCAGCAGTGCCTGTGTTTTTGCCTCCCCCTCGTCTGTGAAAATTGCAGGCTAAATTGTCTACTGCTTTTCGCCAAAATCACTGGTGTCTGATCATATTAGTCCTATTCACATACTCACCTCCATGATTTTCCAGGTCTCACATTGAAAAATTTAAAAATTTGTTTTTGACCACTGCTGCCTGCTGTATCTGGTCTCCCAGAGCCCGCCATATTAAACATCTCCCAAAATGATGGAAGGTTTGGTACTCTTTAATTCATCTGGGCAGTAGAACTTGATTACAGACTTTCCATGAGAAATGAATCCAATCTGAATGTGGCTTGTGTTTAATTCACATTCAAATCCTAAATAAAATCTCTTCCAGATCCAGAGCCATAATTGAGAAATGAGTCTTACATTATCAAAATGTAGCATGCCTTTGTTATTACAAACAACAAGTGTGACCTTTAGGGCCTTAAGGGTTTTTGTTAGGCGGATCATCATGGCTGTTGTTTCCAAAACCACATCTCTGAAAGGCAAAAAGTTTCACTGCTCTTATAATGGAAGTTAAAGTAAAAAAGAAATTCCAATTAATTTTGGATAGCTGTAAACAATAGGTGATGTTTTTAAATCTGGGGAAAACAACAAAAAAAACCCCAAAGATACAAGGTTGTGTTCTGACAGCGATGATATAATCTTAAACTGTGCGACACAAAATTCTGAAACCTTGAAAACGTGTCATTTCTTGTGTTTTTGTTCATATTAATCTTCACTGAATCAGATTACAGAATCAAGAGCAGAACCACAGTCTTGGCGGTCTCATGCATTACAGATGAGTAAGCTTTACGTGTCACCACAGCTGGCTCAGGATGATGATTTCATTATTTTGACAGACATTGTTCGGCCTGTCTTAATCTGGGAGGCTTGAAGACATGATCAGTAAATCAGAACCCAACGAGATTATCAGTTATATCACAGTCCCAAATCACACTAACCACCTGAGGTGTGTGTGTGTGTGTGTGTGTGTGTTTGTGTGTGTGTGTGTGTGTGTGTTGAATAGGGAGTGTATGATGATGTAAATATGTGGAGTATTTGCCTGTTGTTTCATGCCTTCATTCAGAATTTCTTGACATATGCACAGAGAAACTGATCCCAGTGCACAATTTATTTCATAATTCATATGTTCACCCCTGTTTGCCATAATACAAAACATGCAGAAGGATAGAATTCTAGACTTGGAATTGAAAAATAAAACTGACATAAAGAGGATTTTAGACATTAAAACTAGAACATTGTTGGAAGGAAGAAATGTAAATGGAATGAGACTATGAAAATTTTGTGAACCATAAAAGCTACAGTGGGCCCAAAAAGTATTTGGACACTTTAATTCTTTATAAACATACTGAAACATTGTAGGGTATTTCATAATTTTTACCAAAATTATACTTTAGCACAATATCAAGGGCTGGATGAATCTGGGAGAAAAATTCCATCCAGACAACACTAAAGGTCCTCTAGAGCACAGAGGTGGAAAGGCCGGCGGTTGGGGCTGTTTTTCTAACACTGTTGTCTGTGAACTTGTGTTGTTTAATGGGATCATGAATTCTCATGTGCACAAAGATATCCTGGATGCAAATTCAAAGAAGATTACAAAGTAGTGATGCATAACCTGAAGGTCCTGGGTCAGGTGAGTTTTGGCTCGATGTTCTGACTAAGCTGTGAATAACTTACAGAAACAACACAGGTCAGGTCTGATTCAGGTCATAGTGGAGCGAGATGTCTCTCAAAAAAAAACAAACCCTGACCTGCGTATCACTACTGATCTGAGTCTGCTCAAACAATCTAAAATACTTCTGAAAAAATATGTACCAAAAAGGGAATGAAAGTTTTGGGACGTCTGTGTAATATAAGCAGCAATTGATTTGACAGTTTGGTTTCTAACACAGTTAATTTATTACATTTTTCAAATGACTAAATACTTTCAAGGCAACTGTTGTATTTCCATATATAAGAAGCAGTGACAGTTAATTCACAGGGGAAGCAGGGGGCAGTACTTTGACGGTGTTGAACATATGGGCAACATGATGTATTTGTAGATGATTCTCAGTCATTTGAGTTTCTCGAACTAGTGACACCAGAGCGTATTTTGATGCCTTTTTCACAGTTTTCTCCCCGTTGTTAGTCATAACCAGTCCCACAGTTCACAAAACTGGTTTTATATCTCTGAACTGTCATGGCTTAGCTATAGGCCCGTTCACAATCAGGTCTTTCTTTTGTTCTCTTGTCACGTGACTACTGCACATCTTCTGGGTAGGAATAATTGAGTCTGAATCAAAATGAACACAGTCATCATTTTCCTTCATTCAGATTTTATTCTAAACTTTATGAGAATATTTTTTTGTTTTCAGCTTCATTGAGTCTATCATCAGTGTATCGAACTGCAAACAGTGAATCTTTTATCAAATGTACTCTTAATTAGACTGTATCGTCACACCTCTGTCTGTGAGCTGTGCTTCCTCTGGCTTCCTCACCCACATTCCTGCAGACTGTTCCATCTACCAAACACAGCTTAGTTAAATAAACAAGCGATACAAAGACCTGCAGTGGTGCTTGAAAGTTTGTGAACGCTTTAGAATTGTCTACATTTCTGCTTAAATATGATCTGAAACATCATCAGATTTTGGATATCGAATCATTTTCCTCAATAAATAAATAAAATGCATCCATTTTCTACCCATTTGTCCTACTCTCGGGGTCGTGTGGGGGGTGGGGGGGGGCGTGGATCCCATCCCAGCTGCTATAGGCGAAGGCGGGGTACAACCTGGACAATTGCCAGCACATCGCAGGGCCAGGAAATAAATGAACAAATGAAATATTTTTGTCTCATTTATTCAACTGGGTTCTCTTTATCTACTTTGGGGACTGATTATGTTGCAGGTCATATTTATACAAAGATGTGGACAATTCTAAAGGCTTCACAAACTTTCAAGCACCACTGTACGGTAGATATTTCACCATAAATTCCAAATTGCGGGATAAGTTTCAAGCAGTTATTCTGTGAACATTTCAGTGCTGCAATATGGTGACACATTAGGGCACAACGTGCTTCAGATCTCTTAATAACAGAGGACAGAGATATACACTGTAAACTGTCATATGAAGTGCGGTGTGAAAGGTTATTAATAGCAATGCAGATCAACTCTTAATGAGACTATAAGCTATTATAAAATCAGTGGGACCATAATTCTTAAAAGCTTGTATAAATGTGACTGTGTGGATAAGACAGAGAGAGAGAGAGAGAGAGAGAGAGAGAGACAGAGACAGAGAGAGAGAAAGAGAGCGAGAGAGAAAGAGAGCGAGAGAAAGAAAGAGAGAAAGAGAGAGACAGAGAGAGAGAGAGAGAAAGAGAGAGAGAAAGAGAGAGAGAGAGAGAAAGAGACAGAGAGAAAGAGAGAGACAGAGAGCGTGAGAGAGAGAAAGAGAGAGAGTGAGACAGAGAGAGAGAAAGAGAGAGAGAGAGAAAGAGACAGAGAGCGAGAGAGAAAGAGCGAGAGAGAGAGAGAGAGTGAGAGAGAAAGAGAAAGAGACGGAGAGAGAGAAAGAGAGAGACGGAGAGAGAGAAAGAGAAAGAGAGAGAGAGAGACAGAGTGAGAGAGTGAGAGAGAAAGAGAGAGAAAGAGAGAGAGAGAGAGAGAGACGGAGAGAGAAAGAGAAAGAGAGAGAGAGAGAGAGACAGAGAGTGAGAGAGAAAGAGAAAGAGAGAGATAGAGACGGAGAGAGAGAAAGAGAGAGAGAGAGAGAGAGAGAGACGGAGAGAGAGAAAGAGAAAGAGAGA
>JBBJLS010053090.1:0-13288 GCA_037577275.1 Bryconaethiops microstoma
GTAGTGATTTCCGGCTGCTGGCAGAGCAACTCCCATACCAAACTGTAATGCAGCCTGTCAGCAAGCTCTCGATCGCAGAGAGGCCTAGCCCAAATAATGTAGACCATTATCATTCCTCTTCCAAACTTTAGTGTCAGCACTATGCATTCTGTTATGTAATGTAGCATATCTATATATTTTGGCCTAGATATTCTCAAATGTAGTATGTCGAGATGTATACTGGGATACATATATATTTTATTTATGTTTTTTCTCCCCTTAATGTTGAGGCCAGCAGCATGAAGTGCTATGTGTACTTTTAGTCTGACATTACCTTCACCACTATGATTTACTGTATATGAGAAAGTGATTTACCACATATGAGAAGGTGATATTTTAAAATTCACTAGTATATGAGGGTTTGTCATGACCCCACAAATGGGTTTTTTAATGGAATCATTTTAGCTATAGAAGGTGCCTTTACGTCACTGTCAAGAATATTCATGGTTAATGATGGTCATTAAATTTTGCTGTAGATTGTGGACTGTTGCGTTTCACGTAGTGTTGTGGACCATGATAGAAAACTTTCTTACATGAGAAAATTAGAATGAAGTGTATGAAACGATTTGGACAATCTAACATCATTCATGAGTTATGTAGGACAGCGGGGCAGATGGATTTTTTTGATTAGCATAATAGGTAGTGGCATGCTCTTGACCATTGTCTTACGTTCTGTTGTCTTCTGTGACCTCAGTCTGAAAGATAATTCTTAGCCATTCTTAAAAGTATGCTTGGTTTTTGATTACTGATTTGTGTGTCACATTATTTACACCTTTACATTTTCATCACCTGCTTGATCCCTATATCACAGCATTATTCTGAAGATTAAATAAGATCCAGCCAGGCTCAGGTACAGCCTTCACATGGAGGGGGTTTGGAGGTTTTAATGGACAATTTATTCAAAAACTTGTTAGTAGATATCATGTAAATAAAATATTTTTTCTGATTTTTTGATGTCACTCTTCTATTATACAAAAATTGACATGATTAAATTCATTTGAATTAATTGTGATCTTTTACCAGGCTTTTTCACAACCAGCCTCTTTGTCTGTTAAACTTAACTCCAACTTTGGGGTATGTAGTAACATTTGCTTTCTCCACTTTTGGCTGAAATGTTCACAGACTACTTGCTGAAGAATAGTAAGTACATATATGTATAGAACTATGTATATATATATATATGTATATGTATGTATAGAATATGAATAAAATTTTGTTTTTTCCTCGAATTGTTCTTAAAATATTAAGTATGTATATAAGAATTGGTAATTGTTGAGGAATCTCCCAGTTTTAGTCACTTAGGAGCTTCAGTTATATTCCATAACCCAACTGATTCTTAACTAATTGCAAAATTTTCTCGACAGTATTGTCATTCAGCTAGACACAACCACAGGTTTTGAAACTCCATGTGAGAAGCAGTGAAGGAGAAAAAGCGAAAATAAACATAAATAACGAAAAAGAAAAAGCTCAGGCTTAGACCCTGTCCTTGAGCTGCTGTCATTTACCTTATTTTTGGCTGCTGAGCCGTCCCCAAGACAAGATATATCCTGACTCCTCCGATTCGTCAGCTCTTTGTTGTCAGCGCCACCCTTGCCAGCCTGTCTCTCTCTCCCTCACTGCATTGGCAAAAGAAGTCTCTGAGACATATATTAATTCACTTTGCTCACCCCCATCACTTATTATCAATCAGCCTGGCACCTAGTATTTTACATTCATATTAGGCTTTGATTTATGGGGCTTCAAAACCCCAGCTCTTGGAGAGTTGGCAGCCGAGATTGATGTTCGAAGAATAGCTTCTGTAAGTCAGGAAATGGTTTGAGAGTGTGTTTTATGGAAGCAATCACCATGCAATTATTATTATCATTAATATTTTTTTCAATGAACCATTGACTACATTTTTGGACTGTACCTCCAATTGTTCAGGGTTTTGTGAAATGTTCTGTTCTTTCCATTTAAAGAATAGTCCTACATTATTCCAGTCCTGACATCCTGACATTGGTCACATTAGGTATTTCTTAATCATTGCTGTCATAGTAATAGCCCATAACTATATTTTTTCACTTCTTTGCATTGTATTAATTTTTTTTATGATAAATGGGCCAAAAGAAGTGGTTCAGATTTGAGTATTTTGTTGTATTGATATGCATTAAAGTTTTTTCACTTCTCTCTTGAAGTTACAGTTTTTCCCAAACAAGGTTTTTTTAAGACGGCAGCATTGTGTTATTGTAATATACCGTAAAACCAGCATATCGGCAACATTTTTTTACATAATTTTATAATACCAGCTGTCATTTACTGTATGACAGAATACTATAATGAAAGGACCTATATGAATAGTTCAAAAAAGAAATAAAATCTTGCTACATGATTCTACATGTAATTTTTTTTTCTCTAATGTACAGTTAGAGAAACAGTTACTTAACTCTGTAGTTACTTTTTTGGAGCTACATGTTTTTGTTCAGACCGTGACCCTGATATGAAGTTCTAAGTGTCTGCTGGGGAAGAAATGTTTGCTTGGCAAGGTCAAACTCAGTAGTTGCAAATACTTCTGAGTTAAACGATCCTGTCCTCCATTATCGTGACACAAGATATGCATCAGGTCACGTCCAGGTAACGAGTGAAAAGAGAAAGAACTTGGATGGAGTGAAGAAGATTTATAAAAGGCTTGTATTTCATCTGTCCCGGCCCAGACACCAAACAGAAACCCAATCGGTCCCTGGGAGACCCTTTTGACTTTGAGACTAGAAGGACACGTGGAAGAATATACATAGAAACAAAGAACTTCTGTCACTTCAGACTACCTCGCTGAAACGTTATTAAGGAACTGATAGTCCTGCTGACTTTGACTTTAGTGTAACTGAAGATGAACAAGGGACTTACTCCGGAGCCATTTACTCACTGCTAAAGCACTAAATCCTGCGATGCGCTTGCATTCTCCTCTGCTCGCAGTTTTTAATCAGTTTGAAAGGGACATGCTGGGACAGGGCCCCAGCTAACTTAATCAGTCCCTGGTGCTCACTTATAAACAGTTTGGTTTCATATACAACATGCCTGCTAAAGCCTTTTCTTTGACAAACAGGATTAAAACGTTCCTGGAATTTCGGAAAATAACATTTTGCTCTGTATCTATATGGCAACAGATTGCAGCAGCTCTTAGTTTGGAGTTAATATCAGAAATAAAGCATAATAGAATGTAGTGGAATTTGATTGGATTCTTCACCCAGAATCAAATCTAAAGATCATTAAATCCCAAGACTTCACTGTTCTGTTAGATGTATACACAGCAGATGAACTGAGGTGGCCAGGACTTAAGCCTTCTTGAGGCAGTTCTTCTATAATGGAGACAAGCCTGAAAATAAAAGGCTGTAGATCAGGGCCACTGTCCAGTATGGTTTGGTGATTTCCCTGCTCAAACACTTAATTAATTGCTAGGTTTAGTGAGTGTGTTTGGGGGGGAACTATCAGACTGGGTGGGACATTGACTCTCCAGAACAAGAGCTGGGCACCCCTGCTGTAGATTAAGACTTTCTTAAGTGTGAAATATTACATAATCACATTTCTAAAGCATCGCAAAAAGTTCTCAAACCACAGCTGGTGGCCTAGTGGATAAAGAGCTGCCTCTGTGATCGTAAGGTGTGTTTGAATCCCAGGAATTCTAGTGGCATCACTGAGGTACCCTTGAGCAAGGTACTGTCCCCACACACTGCACGTATGACAAATGGACACTTTACACACTTTACATCAAGCTCTTTATTTAGGTGGTGAAGACCTGTTGAGGTGGTTTAGGACAGTGCCTCCCAACCTTTTTTGCACCATGAACCAATTTAATGTAAAAGAATATTTAGAGATACAACTAAAAACAAAAAGATTTTTGCAAACTTGTGGGCTGAATTTTTGACGTACCATATCACGTGACCGAGACAAGCTCTTACAAACTCTGATAACACAGGTCAGCAGGTCAAAATCATCAGAGATAAGTTTATGTGGGTTTTGTAGTGTTTTTCCTGCTGATTTCAAATCTGTGTTTAGTTTTTCCCGCACATGCAGTTTTTGTGATGAAGATAGTTATATATTGCATGCTAGTGGTATAATTAGTATATAATAATCATATACTAAGTTTTTTTGAAGAAACAGTGGTTTCTGACTGACACTGATCATTATATCTATGCCACAGTGTGCGCCTATCTGACTTTGCACTGAAAATATTAAAACAGTTATTTGGTTTAATTAAAAAAAAGCATGAAAGTCTATTGCAAATCTAATATTACTCATAATTCAAAAACTTGATGTGACTGAAAAAAACTGAAAGCAGATCTGAAATCATGGTTTAGAAAAGTGTGTTGTGGTTTCTGATGATTACAATTTTTTTTTTGTTGACCTGTGTAATTATAATGAATTCATTGTCTTTCATTTATTTTATGCATCTATGCTTAAAACACTTCAGTAACCATAATAGAACCATAATAGGCGTTATTAACAATCGTGGCTAAATTATTAAGTTCTGTCGTTGCTTGATTATCTTAAATAAATACAAACGCTGAAGATGACCTTAAGTTGAGCCAGTATGGAGAGTTAATATGCTTCTGAAGGTTAATTTGACTTTCATTTTACTTACAGGTGCTGCCCTGTGTTTCTGGGTGGAAGCTCAATATCAAGTGGTGTTGGAACAAGTATTTCACAAAGGTGATTAACTTCTCCCAGGCTACACTTTGTAATGTGAACCCACTGATCGCAACTCTGACTTCATTTTCATATCACACCAAAATAATGACACCTAAAGTCTTAACATCCCTGTGGAAAGCATCTTGTTGTTATTGACAATACGTGCACATACATGATAGATAGATAGACCGATAGATAAACAGACAGATAGACAGATGGATAGATACTTTATTCATCACAGAGGGAAGTTAAACTGAGAACAGTTGCATTTGAACACTGCACAGGTCCTTTGTGTCTGTCTTTGCAGTATGCACTATAATCTTTCACTGTGTTTGAATTTGAATATTTCTATATACACTGCTCAAAAAAAAAAATCAAGGAACACTTTTTAATCAGCATCAAGTCAGTTAAACTACTGGGATATTGATCTAGTCAGTGAAGTAGCAGAGGGGGTTGTTTATCAGTTTCAGCTGCTTTGGTGTTAATGAAATTAGCACTAGGTGCACTAGAGGGGCAACAATTAGACGACCCCCAAAACAGCAAAGGTTTTACAAGTGGAGGCCAGTGAAATTTTTTTTCCCTCCTCATCTTTTCTAACTCTTTTTCTCTAGTTTTGTATTTGGCTAGGGTCAGTGTCACTACTGTTAGGATGAGGCGATATCTGGACCCTACAGAGGTTGCACAGGTAGTCCCACTCATCCAAGATGGCACATCAATACGTGCCATTGCCAGAAGTTTTGCTGTGTCTCCCAGCACACGGTGTGTCTGAAATTGTGCACTTGCACACTTCGAACACTATGTTTTAGTGCATTGTGCGTTCACACTGACAACCAAGCTAAAACTCTGAAAGTACCTGAAAGGTGCACTCCAAAAAAACCCAGTGTGAAACGATGCACACTACTCACACTAAACGGACGTAGTGGAAGGGGAGGTCCTTTCGACAAGTTTTCAGAGTTGAATAAGAAGGAAGATACTGCGTCGATGTTGGATGCGACGTAGTTTCCACGTGGGGTGTAGTAGAGGGTAAACAAAAGCAAATAAAAGCATGAGGAAATTCATTGTGTAAACAAAAGCCGACAGATATTTTGGCGGGCTGGAGAATCGCGATCAAATGTTAGTCCATCACTTCTGCTAATTGCAAAACGTCAGTGTTCCGTTTGGGACAATACTTACCCACAGCAGTGAAGTTGAAGTTGAAATTTGAGGTTTATTTATCATATGTACAAAGTACAGTGCACAGAGCACAATGAAATGCTTACTTGAATATCCTCCTCACAGACAGAACATGAGATATAAGAAACATAAAGACATAAAAGACAAGGCAGTGCAGCAACAATAACTAATTACAGGACTAAGTTGTATAAGTGTAAAGTGTCAGTGCAGTGTAAAGTGTAGAGTCTTGTGTGCTGCATTATTCGTCATAGAATGAAGAGCAGATTTATTGCACAGAGAGAGAACCATAGTTCTGTGTATTGAATAGTCTGATGGCACTGGGATAAAAACTGTTTCTGAATCGTGCTATGCGTGTGTGAATTGTCCTGAGTCTCCTGCTGGATGGCAGTGCAGGGTGGCTGGGGTCCTTCATGATGCGCTTGGTTTTTCTGAGACAGAACGTGTTGTAAATGTCAGTTATTGCAGGGAGTGGTGTGCCTATGGTCCTCTGGGCCGTTTTCACCACCCTCTGCAGAGCCTTATTGTCCTGAGCAGTGCAGCTGCCGTACCAGGACGCAACACTCCCTGTGAGGATGGAATCCACAGCACACCTGTAGAAGCTAGTGAGGACAGAGGTGGACACCCCAGCCTTTAGGTGTCTGAGGGTGTGAAGTCGTTGGTGGGCTTTTTTGGTGACAGCTGCTGCGTGTTCTGAGGACTTGAGGTTGGCACTGGAGTCCCCCCAGGAGTCTGAAGCTGCTGACCCTCTCCACAGCACCGCCTTCGATGTAGATGGGGTGATGAGCCGCGTGAGCCGCATCCTCCTAAAATCCAACACCATCTCCTTAGTTTTGCTGACATTGAGAGAGAGACTGTTCTCCTGACACCACTGTGCCAAGAGTCCCACCTCTTCTCTGTAGACCGTCTCGTCGTTGTTGCTGGTCAGGCTCACAATGGTGGTGTCATCAGCAAACTTGATGATGGTGTTGGAGCTGTGTCTGGACACACAGTCATGTGTAAACAAGGAGTACAGCATTGGGCTCAGAACGCTTCCCTGTGGCGTACCAGTGTTGAGGATCCTTGTGGTGGAGGTGTTTTTGCCGATCCTCACGTGCTGCGGTCTGTTGGTGAGAAAGTCCAGAACCCAGTTGCACAGAGTAGCACTGAGTCCCAGACCCTGCAGCTTCTTGATCAGCTTGGAGGGGATAACCGTGTTAAATGCGGAGCTGAAGTCACAAACAGCAGTCTGGCATAGCAGTTCTTATTGTCCAGGTGAGCCAGGGTGGTGTGAATGGTGTGTGAGATGATGTCTTCAGTGGATCTATTGTGACGGTATGCAAATTGATGGGGGTCCAGAGTGGTCAGTATGGAGCTCATGATGTGTCACATTACCAGCTTTTCAAAGCACTTCATTGTGATGGAGGTAAGTGCAACAGGGCAACAGGCATTAAGGCAGATGGCTTTGTTCTTCTTGGGAACTGGGACAATGGTGGTGTCTTTGAAGCAGGCAGGGACAGTTGAGGTTTTCAGGGAGGTGTTAAAATGTCTGTAAAGACGGCAGGTAGCTGCTCACTGCACACCTTCAATACACGACCCAAAATTCCGTCTGGACCGGCAGCTTTGCGGATGTTAATTCTGTTGAAGCTCTTTTTCACGTCCGCAACAGACATGGTGAGAGTGCCGTCATGAGCTCGCTCTGATGGATGTGAGTTAGCGAGCGCAAAGCGCACATAGAACACATTCAGTTCGTTTGGAAGTGATGGGCTGACGGAAACGAGAGTGTGTGTTTGTGGTTTGTAGTCCATCAGCATCTGAATCCTCGTCCATATCTGACATGCGTCACATGTGCAGTTAAACTGGGAGTCCACTTTCCTGCTGTACTCCCGTTTCATTCTACTGATGGCTTTCCGGAGATCGTACCTGCATTTCTTGTACAGGTCCGTGTCTCGCGGTGCTTACGGCAGATGTCAGCATTGACCCAGGGTTTCTGGTTGGGGAATGTCTGGACAGTTTTAGTGGGAATGCGTTCCTCCACGCAGGTCTTAATGAAATCAGTGACCACAGTGGTGTACTCGTCCAGGTCAGAGGATGAATCTCTGAACATGTCCCAGTCCACACAATCAAAGCAGTCCTGAAGCTTTTCCTCTCCCTCCCGTGTCCAGCGCTGCACCGTGCGTGTCACCGGCTCCTCACGCTTTAGTTTCAGCTTGTAAGCAGGTAGCAACAGCACTGCGCTGTGATCTGAGATGCCCAGGTGCTCGTGAGGCAGAGAGCGGTATGCCCCCCGATGTTCCGTGTAGCAGTGGTCGAGCGTGTTGGCTCCCCGAGTGGAACAAGAGACATGCTGGTGGTATTTCGGGTACACACTCCTAAAATTCGCCCTGTTAAAGTCCCCAGAGACAATGAACAGTCTGTCTGGCTGCGCATTCTCGTGGCTGGTGATTAACTGGTAGAGTTCATTCAGAGCGTGCTGTGTGTTTCCTTGTGGCGGAATGTAAACCACCATCAGAAACACCGCGCTGACTTCTCTGGGCAAATAGTACGGACAGCACTTGATCAGCAGGTACTCAAGGTCCGGAGTGCAGTTCTGTGGAATTATTACCACGAGTTGTTGAAAAAGCATACGCCACCCCCTGATTTCTTCCCCGACGTCTCTTTCCGATCAGCCTGATGGATTCTGAACCCCTGCGGTTTGACTGCGTGGTCCGGAATGTTCGTGGTCAGCCATGTCTCCGTGAAACAGAGGACACAGCAGTTCCTCAGCTCTCTTTGGAATTGAAGTCTTCCTCTGAGATCGTCCAATTTGTTGTCCAAAGACTGGATGTTTGCTAGGAAAATGCTGGGCATGGGTGGTCGTAGTCCACTGCGTTTCACTCTGACTTGCCTTGTCTCCGCTCGCGCATCCTCCAGGTGCCCCCAGCTGAGTCACAATGGCAAATGTGCTCATGGGTGAGTAGTGAAATCACCTCAGGGTCTAAAACACCAGTATTTGCATATTGGCCCTGTTTATTATCTTGGCCAACTTCAAACATGCCTCCCTAGACTCTACAGTGCCCACTTTCACTCAGAATGTGACATGCCCCACCAGAGATAATAAAACATTGGACTTACTGTATGACAACATTAAGGAGGCACTCAATGAATCACCTCTCCCTCCCCTTGGAAGATCTGATCACACCTGGTGCACCTTGTTCCAGTGTATAAGCCTTTAGTACGCAAGGAACCAGCAGTCACCTGCACAGTGCAGAGATGGTCGGAGGAGAACAAGCAGGCTCCAAAGGACTCTTTTGAGTCTACTGTGTGGGAAGTGCTGTGTGATGACCATGGGGAGGACACGGACAGTCTTGTCAGCATTACTGAGTACATTAATTTTTGTGTGGATAACACCGTACCCTCCAGGTTTCTGCTGTGCTTGCCAAATAACAAATCCTGATTTCAAATTACTTCTGAAATCAATTCCATTCTCAAGCAGAAGAGGAGGCAATTCAAGTCAGGAAAAAAGGAGGAGCTAATAAATTGTGCAGAGAGAGCTGAAAAGACTGATCAGGGATGGGAAAGACAGCTACAGGCGAAGGAAAGAAAACCAGATGCAGCAAAACAATGTCAGTGGAGTCTGGAGGGCCCTTAGAACCATCTCAGGTCACAAAGAACAGAACTCTGGGGTGGGGGGTGTGAGGTGAGCAAATTAACTGAACAACTTCTTAGACAGGTCTAATTTATTATCCGTCCCTGCCTCTCCCCCCATACTGCCCTCCCTGAAGCAGCCCCAACATCTGCTACAGACACCCCCAACCCCACCTCTGTTTCACTTCAAACACTTCACAACTCCTCTGCATTCTCTGCTCACTGCTCCTCCCCCTCAACCACACCCTTCAGCACACAATCACCCAGCTCCAGCCAGGTTAGGAGGGAACTGACGAAGATCAGTCCTATGAAGGTGGAGTGATTGGTCCTTGCTCTTTTGAGCTAATCACTGGACTCACTTCAGTTTGACTATCAGCCTGTAGTAGCTTGTGGTAGATGGTGTCATCCACCTCCTACATTGTTCACTTTCTCACCTGGAGACTGCTGGAAGCACTGTAAGAATCATGTTTTTTGATTTCTCCAATGCTTTCAACGCCACCCTACCACAGCTGGGGCAGCTAGGAGTTTAGTGGTTATGGCATTTGCCCTGCGATCAGGAAGTCGTGGGTTTGATTTGCAAGACAAGTATCTCTGAGGTACCCTGAGCAAGGTACCGTCTCCACACACTGCTCCCTGGGCAGTGAGTTCCTGGCTACCTGCTGCTTCAGGAGGGTTAAATGCAGAGGAAGAATTTTGTGCTGTTCACACTGTGTGCCATGGTGTGTTCACGTATGACAGAATGGTCAATTTCACTTCACTTTTACTTCAATCCTGAGGGACAAGCTGGAGTACACAGGAGTGGACCATCACGTCATCATATGGATTCTGAACTACCTCACTAACTGACTACAGTACGAACATGTTGGACAGGGTCGTCTGCAGTGTAGGGACCCAGCAAAGAATGGTCCTGGCTCTGATCTCTGATGTCTCTGCAATAGTTGGGCTCATCACTGATGGGAATGACAGGGATTATAGAGAACTGACCCGGGACTTTGTGGTCTGGTTCCAGCAGAACTACCTCCAGATCAACACTCGAAAAACCAAGGAGCTGATAGTAGATTTATGCAGGCACATGCATCCTCCACCACAACCACTGAACATTCACGGTCTGGACATTGAGGCTGTGCAGAGCTACAAGTACCTTGGTGCTCATCTGAACAAGTACCTTGGTGCTCATCTGGACTGGACTCATAACTCTACAAAAAAAGGGCAGAGTAGGTGGTCTTTACATTCATCTGATTTCGGCTTGCTTATTGTTCGCCAGTTTCATCTTAAATGGGTGGCAGACCTTTTAGTGGTATTGCTCACAAACTATGGAATTTCCTCTCACAGCATCTTCACAATGCTTCTTCTCTTGCTTCCTTCAAAACCCAGCAAAAATGTATTATTTCTCTCAATGTTATGCCTCTTCTTGATCCTGCTTTCTATCTGTATTTCCTGCTATTGTATTCAGTAGATTTCCAAAAACTGTTAGGCTTGTCAGCATATTCTTTGGGAAATTGGAGACATTTTAGTTTGTCCTTTTTACTAATAAATGGCTTCTTATGAGGATCCCTGCCATACAGCCCATGTTCGTTCAGCCTGTTCTTGTGGCCTCCTTGACTTGCTCTGCAATTTGTGCAGCAGACGGCATTTGGTTCTTTATGGCAAGCTCTTTGTACCTGTCTGTCCTTAAAGTGGTCTTTCTTTTTCTCCCTCTTCCTTACAGGTTAATAATTTCACCAGTGTTCTTGAATTTTTGAATGACGTACTGCACAGTAGCGTAATTCATATCAAGTCTGGTGGCAATTTTTTTTAACAGAAAGGCTCTTTTTGTGAAATTTGATTACTCTTTCCCTCAGGGCATTAGTTATTTCTGCAGTTTTAGCCATGTTAGGAAGCTGAGTTACAGATGGTTGTGTGGAGAATGACAACCAAGGCTACTTAAGATCACCCAATTACCTGTTTATTTGGAACACCTGAATATAGGGTTTTCTTGTTTGTTTACATATCACACACACAACTGTAAAATTTTAATGACTTTTAAATGTTTATTCTTATATATCTTGAATTTAATTTAAACTTTTGACAGTCTGCAAATAATCATTGGCTACACTGTACATACATACATACACACATATAGACATACATATATATATATATATATATATATATATACATATATGTGTGTGTGTGTGTGTGTGTGTGTGTGTGTGTGTGTGTGTGTGTGTGTGTGTGCGCATGTGTGTGTGTGTGCGCGTGTGTGTGTAATGAAGTCAAGGGCACTTTACAAAATATATACTGGAACAAAAATATAAGATTTAGTTTCTGCAAGTATTGACCTAAACAGCTTTTCCCTAGTTTTTAAGAACTGCTGACAATACTTCTCCTAATTCTTCTCCAAATAAAAATATTGTTCTTTAAAGCATAATTTTAAAGGAAGTGACAATACATCAAAATTAGAGAAATGATGCAGCGTTTACAGAACTTGAATAATTCAAAGAAAACAAATCTCTTGTTAACTCAAAATGGCAATAATAACCTTTGATGTACTTCTAGTAGTGTTTGCCATCCATCCGGTCACAATGCAAGAGGAGAGTGTTGATTACAGCAGTGTTTTTTTTATACTTTTCCTCATTAAATAAGTTTTGATTCAGGTGATCATCTAATCAGCACCTCTAAAAGCAGAATGAAGTGCTTGTGTAGGAATCTAACAGTCACTGGCATGGAATGCTGATTTAAATATAAATTGCAGTGGTCTCTTATCTTTTTCTGGAGCTGAATGTATATATTTGGTTTTTTTTATTGTTTGGGGTTTTTTTGCTTTTTAATTCAATTGTTTTAAAGATAGCAGGGACCTTCATAATGAACTAGTTAAGGGTCTGGTTTGGTCCAGCAGCTCCAGGGTGTTGAAATGCATGAGAGGCAATTATAACTGTGAAAACAGTGGGTCCATTTGAGCTATGAACTCTCCGGTAATGCAATCAGACCTGATATTTCTGCCCTGGAGGCTCAGACTGTGCAGTAATGAAGACACAGACAGAGAGAGTGAGCAAGCGATACAGAAAGAGAGAGGGGCTTCAAGGTGGTCTTCCTGTATCAAAATTAATTTGTGTCCAATTAACATGAAGTGGTCATCACTCGAAGCTGGAATGTTCTATAAAGTTCACCTTTACTGTTCCATGAGTTTCATTAGATGACAATTCAGGAGGCAGCTATATATTACTGTGTGCCTCTCTCGCCTTCACATTCCTAATGAGGATCACGCTCACAAATGAGTTGGCAGTCCTTTGGTCCATATCTGTGTGTTTTTCTGTCATAATTCATTGGTCTGTGGTTGTTTCCTAAACTGCTTGTTATTCCTTGGAATTAAATGGCTGTTTCTGTTACTGTGCCTTTAAGACTGATATGGAAATGAGCTCAAGTGGGTCTTTACTGTAAAACTGCTAACTACACAACCTGACCAGGCTTTACATCACAAACACAAACTTTTTACCTTTTATCTCGGACATGGCTGATGAGGGAATTTAATATGTCTTACTTTTTAAAGTTGAAGGTCTAGGAATGAAACTCATTTAAGATGATAGATTATTGAAATATGCATGCAGTTTGTTTGGTGGTCTAAAATTGGTCTATTCATGCTTATTGTGACTTTATACTATTTATCCAACATCCTGTGGGCATAACCTATTGAGGAACATAAACACAAGTCAGAAAATCTGTGGCAAATGTTGTTATAGCTGGATGGATTTTTTTTGAGAATTGATCACATAAAAGCATAAATCCTGTTTTTATATATATATACACATATATATATATACATATATATACA
>JBBJLS010053120.1:0-13287 GCA_037577275.1 Bryconaethiops microstoma
CATACATACATACATACATACATACACACTTGTCCTAAAGTTCATTTTCACAGCTCTACAATCAGTGTGCACATTATATGTACTTTACTAATTAATAGGCCACCTAAAACCTACACACACATACAGACACACACACTCGTCGGCAAGTTCATTCTCACAATGCTCGACAACCAGTGCTTTTTGCACCTTGTACACTATATGGACAAAAGTACTGGGACGCCTGGCCATTACACCAACAGGGACTTTACTAAAATTGCATTCAAATATAGACTTTAACACCACCCCCCTCTGCAGCATTAACACAAGATTTTGGAGTTTCCTTGGTATTTTTGTGCCCATTCATTCTGTAGAGCATTTATATTGGACGAGAATGCCTGGCTCACAATCTCCGTTCCAGTTAACTCAAAGGTGTTGGATGGGGATGAGGTCAGGGCTGTGTGCAGGCTAGTCAAAATTAAAATGTGTAAATGACTCAAAAACCCTTTAGAAATGAATAGTCATGTACACTGTACTGCAATATACCATTTCTAACTATTTTGCCCTCAGTTTTTTTTTTTGCCCCTTTGTGTTTATATGTGTACATTGTTTAATAAAGTAAAATTGTGCATATGTGTAATTGCTTTTTGCTTTCTTTTTATAAATTAAAAAAACATTTTATTTTTTTACGTGTTTTTTATAGAGTAATATTGACTAATATGGCGAAATATAGTTTTCTACATTGTTGTACATCCTTCACAGAGAGCAAATGATTTTGTCATATAGTACATTTTAATGCCCAAAATATGTAACAGACTGATACTAAAACAGGTCAAGAATTCAGTGGAACAATGAACAACAAAACTGTACTCAATGAAACTGTAAATGTAAATAATTAACACATTTCTGAAATTCTGAAAATAATTCTAAAGGCTGGTGATAACTGAGCCACAGTCCACGTGACATATATGAGCCAATCAGAGCAGAGAGCGTTTGCAGGGGGCTGAATAAAAAAAATTGGGGGGGGACACCATTGTATGGTGGGCAGAAAACGGCAGAAATAGGAAACTGGAGCAAATTTGCTGGGTTTGGTTGGCATTACTGGAGTCTGCAGGTGAGCAGCCGTGCATTTATTCATGTGAGTAAGGGAGTATTAACTTTAAATCAGCTCGTGTATGAAGGCACTGAGAGCGAGAGGCATAATAAAGACAGTTCAGCTGCCTTTATTGTGCATCTCGCTCTCCTTGCCGTCGTATACAAGCTGATTTAAATCAGAATAATACTCCCTTATTCAGTCTATACGGTTGATACCGTCTAGAAAATTAGCTTTGTTTTTTCCCAGGAATAGTCACATCATCCCTGTTCTGAGCCACTAGGCCGTTGATCTTCAGTATGAAGGCTGTGCTGCTGCTGCTGCTGCTGCTCACGGTTCAGCTGCTCTGCTTCAGACAGATCACAGCTGACCAGGAGTCAGGCACCGTAATTCCTGCAGAAAGTAAAAGCTTTTCTTCATTACCCTTATCACTGATGCTTTTATGATCAGATTTATACAGCAAAATCATGTTTATACTAGAAGCTGCGCTAGGCTAATAGTCCCTGAACATGCTGAGTGGTCCAGGTGACAGATACTGCACACACGTCTTATAGTAGCCAACATTGGGTCTTTATAAATCACAACACTACGGTGTTTTTAATAATTAAAATGCTGTGTAAGTTTCAAATAAATAGTTTCACATTTAAACAATATTTTTTCTTTTTAAAAATAAGGTTTATAACTAAGTTAGTAAATCATTCATAAATTTGTGTATGTTTAAAAAAGCGAAAAAATAATCTTTTTTATATTAAATATAAAGAACATGATTTCGGATTTTGGAAAATCACAGTGTACTTCAATGTCACACTGAAACGAAAAGTTTAGATTTTATTCTGCGGATTAGGTTGAGTTAATTTCACCATTGTCTTCTGCCAGGCCGGCCCTGTGTGGACTGCCATGCGTTTGAGTTCATGCAGAGAGCGCTGCAGGATCTGAAAAAGACAGCTTTCAATCTGGACTCACGGGTGAGTGCTTCATTCTGTAGATTTATTGGAAACCTCTACCTTGGAGGTCCGCCTTGCTCAGTTGTAGCCCATCTGTTGGCATGCACAGTTTGTGCAGCCCTTCATCAGAGATCTTCATCACTAACACTGACATGTCTGATAAACTTAAATGACAAGTCTGATAAACAGCACCTGATATACCCTTACCACAGCACACACACTTTACCATGCCACTAGCTCATCAGTAACGCTGCTGTCTACAAAACAGTTAGATGCCTAAAATATGTGGTAAAAAAAAAAGTCAGAAACTCACTGGGGATGAATGAGATAGAGGGTGCATGACAAAACATGGTCTGCGACTGTACTACTAGATAGTGGACCTGCAAGCTGGATGTTTCTAATAAAGTGAAAGGTGAGTGTTGTAGTATATAAATCTTCTTGTTTTTAAGAAGTCTTCATTAGTACTTGGTACAGGACAATGCAAAGGTTTTAGGAAAGAGAAATTGTATGTAAAGGCATTTATCTGTTGGTAGGCACATATTTATTAAAAAAACACTAATAAGGAAAAAACAAATAAATAATACATTGTGACCTGATTTGTGTGTGTGTATGTTGTGCTTACTTAACCAAACTCCTTGTGTTAAAGTACATCAATTTACTGGAAGCAGACTTTATTTACAATACTCATGTTGTATTATACAATTACAGCTATATATTGTTACAATTACTGTATTCATGTTTATTTGTACTTACTCATGTGTCATGTTATAGCATGCCGTGCTGCTAAAGGTTTTTTACGTTACATGTTGACTAAATTGTTGCCCCAAACCAGTTCACGTTCCACAGCTCGTTCCATAGAGTGAAGTGATGGTTTGAGTTTTCCCATTTTCAGTTGTGTACATAATTTGCAATCAAAATAAAATATGACCAGTCCCACTGACCTCAGCACAGCTATTGCCAAAAATATGGAAAGACAAATTGGGCTGATGTGAAAATGATGTAAACTTGAGGTGGCTGATGGCCTGGTGTTTAAGGAGCTGCCCCTGCCATCAGAAGGTCGTGGGTTCGAATCCCAGAACTGCCCGAGGCACTACTGAGGTACTCTTGAGGAAAGTACTGTCCCGACACACTGTTCTCCAGGTGCTGCATCACTGACTGCTCACTGCGTCACTTGGTGAATGGGTTAAATGCATAGAAAGAATTTCACATTGTTTACAATGTGTGCTGTTCTGTGGTGTGTTCACGTGTGACTTTAAGGGGCCACTTTACTTTTCATATATAAGTCCGACATCGCGTTTTCAGCCAGCATGCAAAAGACAAAGACTGTTTTTGGTGGGACGTTTGCTAACCTGTTGTTTGTGTGTGTGCCTTCCTCAGACGGAGACCCTGGTACTGAGAGCCGAGCAGAGGGCGCTGTGTGACTGCATGCCTGTCAGCACCTTAAACTGAAACATTACAGCATCTGATACAGCTCCACTGGAAAACTTTCAGGCCATGACTCCCTCCTCTTCTATACTCACTCGTGCACTTTCTTTTCCTTTGTGGTCTGAGCAGCATTATTAACACTATCACCAAAATACGACACTAGGCATTTAAAATGTGCCGGTACACGTGATATTAGAGTTTTAGTTTCCATTTTACACATTTTATAATCAATGTTGTGATCATATGTTTCATGTCGATGGATATTTTTTTATTTTTGTTTTGATAAGATGCTTCCCATTCAGAAAATGTGGAAAATACACTACAGCATATTATTTGCACAGCAGAATTGTTGGGTTTGTCACAATATTAAGCTTCGTTCTTTAACTGTTTAAAAAAGACACGGATGACCAATGCTAGATATGCACCAGATAATAGAGATGTATATTCATGTAGAGAGTCTGTAGAGAGTATAAAATGTACTGGAATGGCCTTGTTTTGAGTTTGTCTTTCATATATGGTTGATATGATATTGATATAAACCTGCATGAGAAGTACTCACTAGGTTAGTTGTATTCACAAGTTTAGCTGTTTTATATAGAAGTGTTCTGTCTGTCATTAGGCCGTCCTGAGTCGAATATCACGCATTTGTAAGCTAAATGTAATCTACCACAAATCATTAGATTACTGAATGTAGCTGTTCTAAATGTTGGTTTAGAATATTGCTGTTGTCCTGTCGCCACATTTTGTAATTTGTAAAGAGGTGTCATTTATAAAATCTACTGTTTCAAACGGAATTAAAGTTCATGAGAGCACTGGACACATGGATGAGAATTTCCCTTGAGTTATTTATAAACTTAACAGTAGTTACTGTTAAGTTTAACAGTAATAGCATTTTTTAAGCAGACACATGTGCGTTTCTCTCTACTGGAACAGTTTCTCACAGGAAATGCTGAGTCTTTCTTAACGGTCAGTGTGCAAATGAAGGAACAGCTCGTTGCTTTCACTTTAACTCCCTTGAGTATATCGTTGCTGTCTGAACAAAACCTCATCTGAAAAAAGATGAGATGCGAGAAGGACAAAACATTCCTAACTTTCAATGGAGGTCAATGGGACGAGATTTTATTGCAGTTTTATAGGGCCACTTTTATTTTTGATTAAATTTTGACACAGTGCAAGGAACATTAACCCAGTATTTATCAATTACAACATCACTTTCTGAACTGAATCACAAAACACTGTCGTGGTTAGAACACCAAAACATTACATGTTGACCCTCCTGTGGGATGACCCTTCATCCATCATGACAATACTCAGAGACAAGCTGCTCAAGATTGCACGCTGCTCACTTTCTCAATAACAGCTAATTACTGTATAATATGTAAAATCCCATATTTTAACTCCTTTTACTTCCTATGAATCTCGTTACTTTAACCTCCATTAATCTCACATTTCAGTCTCCCTTTGGGTTTTGTTCTGATAGCAGCAACACTTTAAATGGGATGCCTTTAAAAGTCTAGAGGTTTAATCTTATTACATAGATCTGAAGTGCAGATTTGCTGCAGGACACTCTGGTTTTCTGGAGAAATCTTCAGACATGCTGACAGAGGAGCTGAGGCAGTGCCTGTTACGCACTTTATCAAATCAGTCATATCTTTATATAGCACACTCTGTATTCGCTATTGACCAACGTGCTTTACACAGTGACACACAGCATGAAGAGAATGTGTTATGAGAGCATGAAATATAATATGTAAAATAGCACTAGTTAAAAATAACTGATGCGAGTATCAGAAAAAAATATAACAAACAAAATAATAAGCATGAGATTGAAATAAAACGGTAGTACAAGTGCAGTGTTAAAGGGAAGTGAAGAACCTACACTGCCTGCCTGCAGTAACCATATACAGGCTTTGGTATATAACCATATATACCAAATATATAACCATGTATATAACCATATACAGGCTTTGGTGATGGATTACTATTTTTTTAGCGTTACTGAAAAATTTCTTTAAAAGAATATTGAAGAAAATTAAATATGTTTTGGAATAAATAAATAGATATTGCATTGATAAAAATGCATTTTTATGAATAAATGTAAATAATGCAGGTACATAAATATGTTATGCTTTGAGTGTCCACATGGGGTCAGCCAGACACAGCAGGCTGTTCCTAGTCTGTCGCTGCATCACTGCAGCACTTCCACTCTGCAGAGCAAGCAAGTTTAAAGGGAAATAAATAGACACAGCAGCAGGAACCAGGGGCCCTTCAGAGACTCATACAGCGCCCCCTGTTTTAATTTAAAACTGCAGTGACCTGGCGTGCCTTGGCCTGCCAAAAGCCATTTACTCTGCAGCAGGGGCAATGGCGCAGCGAGGAAAAAACCCCCAAAACAAACTGTAAACAGAGAGGATGTCCTGCAGACAGGCTGTTCTATTTGCTTCTGTACACATTAGGCTCATTATTTGACATAATGGTACATGAGTTTATCTGAGGCAAAATCATCTGAGGTAAAATCAGAGACAGCAGGGCTGCGAGGTGTTAGAGACACTAATATAAAAGACTGGAGCCCAGTGTCCAACCTCTGGCCACTCCATCAACTTTACAGTCACCCCAGTGAGTCACTGCTGGGTCAAGCTAAGGGTATGATCAACGATCAAAGACATTATAGTTATACTTCAAGATGGGGTATGACAATAATTTTGTAGTCATGTAGTAATTAACTTCACTAATGCAAAACCCAGTGCAGTAAGTAAATAATAATAATTATAATTTAAATGTGTCTTTTGACTTTTTTACTTACAGATACAAACAAATGAGTATGCATTAGTAAGTGTAAAGTAATATATTTAAAAATGAACCGGACAAAAATTAAACAAGGTTAAAAAATACGAATAAATCAAGATCCATATATTAATGCTGCAAAAATACAAACATTCATGCCACATGTAACAGTCATGGTGAAGGAGCTTTCTAAAGTTCTCTGGAACAATACTATTAAACACCTGAATGGAAAAAGATACAGAACCATAGCAAAGACCTTACCCATACCCATTGACCCTGTCTGATTATATGCAAGTGAAAAAGTCGTGGATCTACAACTTCTTGTTCCTGAACAGGTGTGGCACACAAATTTCTCTAAGACTAACAGTAAGGAAGGTAAGAGAGAAGTGAGCAGACACAAGTGAGTAGAAAGAATCGCAGGACAACCTGAAAGCAGAAGGAACAACATTTACTCAGAGAACATCAAGCAATAAACTGCCCATAGTCATTTCTGTTCCTACACCCCACACAAATCTCCTCTTCTAAAAAAGAAGCACATAGATGTACTTCAAGCACAATGATTTAGATCAATCAGAATTCTTTTGGAGCAATGCACTGTGGTCCAACAAAACAAAGGTAGAGCTCTTTGGCAATCAGTTAGCTCATAATGTTTGGAAGCAGGAGGATTGTGTGTGTGATCCTAAGAGAACCTTACCAGGACATAAAACATGAATTGAGGGAATGTACTAGGGGACGTCTACAGTATTAGAGGACAAGTTAAGCACGTTAAATCATCAGCCAAGAAAGAGGAGAAAATGATCATTTTAACAAGACTACACCCCCTAACAATCAAACACAACGCAGGAGTCTGGAGTGTATGCCTGGACAAGTATAAATTTTCATATAAAATGTCATTTTCCATGCTAACATTCTGTCACACATGGCACATTTCTAGTACAAATGCACAAATTGCATGTTTATGAAGTAAAAGGCTCAGAGATATACAAAACACATGAAGCCCCTGTGCTTGTGTTGATCGTGCTCAGGTCATTTTTACACCTGGGTGCACCGCACTGTCGTTCAGTGTTTATGTGGATGCTTACAGAGCTGAGTTCTTATGAGGGGAGTGTGTTATTTGGTCATTTGTGGTAAAATGTGTCTTACTACCTTGTTAATGTCTGTTGTTAGCAGGGCCAGTGCGGGGCTTGTTTATATAAGGGCAGATCACAGTAACAAAACATTACCGGCCCACCGGGAGCTCTCTCGATTATCCATTCTGGCAATCAGCAATATTGTAGTACTGACTAATGACTAAACATAGGCTACTTAAGTCAAAGTTTACAGATATTTGAGTGAAAATGTTAACATAACATTATGGGTTTAAAAAACCCCACAAAATATGGCCTTTTATATTTTCTGTTTTTTTTGTACAAAAATGTGTGTACAAAAAAGTCTTAAGTTTAATCTTTATGTTTGTTCTCTATAAGCAACGTTTAACAAAACCTTAAACAAACCACACACTTTTGCATGTATTGGTATAAAAAACACATTACTGGCCATGATTATGTGATACAGAAAGTATATGAACTTTCTGAAGGATCACATGCTCTGTCTTGGTTGCACTAGGTTAGGGAGGTGAAAACTGGCCGATTTCGATCCTGGCCAGTTCTGACCGGGTGCCCGTAGTTGGTGGACAGGCTGATAAGGCAGCGAGTCTGCCTTCCTCCAGTGGAGAGGCACTCATAAATAATTAATACAAGTGATAATACATTAATTATGCATCCATATTTTCGCAGGGCCCTCAGATGAATTCCCCATTAGTAGTCTGATCTATGAATAGTCGCGAGTCTGGCCATCTCCGATAATGAAATATTCACTTCACACTGCCATAGGCAGGAGAGAGGGAAAGGGGGTAGGGAGAGAAACGGGAAGTTTAAGTCATTCTGGGAGGTGGGGTGTGGAGTTTGCTGGAAGGGCAGGGGGGCTGTAGAAGGCAGAACAAATGCCATGGTTGGCGTAAGAATGTGTGAAGCGTGAAAGAGAAAGAGAGGGGGCAGCAGAGGAGGGGAAGAGGGCTGACAGGCCATCAGACTAAGCATCCAGCTAATGGCCAATATGTGTGTGTGTGTGTGTGTGTGTGTGTGTGTGTGTGTGTGTGTGTGTGTGTGTGTGTGTGTGTGTGTGTGTGTGTGTCACTGTCTCTCACACACAGCAGCCCTGTCCGGCCTTGAACTTTTTACCCAGCATTCCTCTCCCTCCTTCGTTGTCCCTCCGCAGGCAGAGAGCAGCACTTTTCTCACTAAAAATAAAGAGAGAGGAGCAGCATGACTGGCAGGACGGCTGCGGCTTTGTGGAAAGAATGACTTTAGTGATGCAGAAACAGTGGAATGCTGTTAGGGGACAGGTTAAAGGAGTGAAAGAGAGATGTTTTCTCTTCCTGTCATCCTCCTGGAACGGAGAGAACTCCACCGTGCTTCAGTCCTCTTCCTGAATTCAAGTGACTTCACCACTCATCTGCTTGCTTTTCCATCCTCCTGCCCTCTCTTTGTCCTTCCCATCCTCTGTTCAGACGCTGGGTTCTAGGTGGCCTGCTGGTTTGGGGAAGTGAACTCTGAACCAGAGGGCTGTTGGTTCAGATCCCAGCTGTTCACAGCTTTGAGTGGGACTGGCTCATGCAGTGGAAACAGTTTTCCCTGTTTCGAGAGTTTGGAACTGAACAATTGAGCAACAGTCAAGGCCCATGTGGTTCAAACGTTTAAATGAACGTATTATATCTGTACTGTGTTATATATTATCAGTTACCTTTCGTAGTAATTACAGACAACACATCCCATTCACACTACTGTAACGTTGCTGTATTGTCTGTTTATTGTATTGTTTCTCTCATAACTTGCACTTCGTTTAATGCAGTAGCTGCCTCCTGTGCAATAATCATACTAGTGGTGCAATACTAGTCACTCTGGAAGGTTTACATCCCGTTCACACTATAGTGTTACAGTGGTCTGGTGCCTATTTATTGTGGTGTTTGTGTTGTCCATTGTTTCTGTCGTAACTTGCACTCTGTTGTGTCTTGCTATATATTGCACTGTGGTTCATGGAGAAACGTCTCATGACTTGTTCACAGCTGCTGATAACAAAGTAACCATGAACCTTGATTACTGACCCAGAACAGGTCAGGGATGTCTCAGGCAGTGACGTGGTTGGTTGAATGTTGGTGGTTTTGCTGTTCTTTGTCTGATTCCTGTTTCTCTTGTGTTCTGAAAGGGGACGCCGGTTTTTGTACATGCTGGACCCTTCGCCAACATCGCCCATGGCAACTCCTCCGTGCTGGCAGATCAGCTGGCGCTCAAGCTGGTTGGACAGGACGGCTATGTGGGTGAGTGAAGCTGCAGGTGAAGTCTACCTGTACACATACAGTAAACTGTTTAAAGCTATTTATCTGAGCAGTGAGCGACTTCCTGCCTCCAAATACATGTTACCATTAGAATAAATGGAAACAAACAAGAAGGCAATAAATAATATAAAGATTTGTTTGTCAAAAGTACTTGATTATTTGTGAGCTGGTTAGAAGAACACAGGTTCGGTTTCAGATTTTGCCTCCAGCGTTTGCATGGATGTGTGAAACTCTAACAGCAGCTCCTGATTTAATCTAATGAAGTATCAGTTGAGCTGAACCAGGTATTTGAGATATTTGATGTGATCTACAATGCAATACTGGGCTTCCACAAAGAGATTATGCAAACACATAGACATACATAAAATCACTCTTTACTGTTTTAGTAGTGTTTGCATACGTTCTAATATTAGCTTTTCAAAGCATATCCTACTCAGCTAAACAGGTTTTAATGCATCTAAGACTTTTGCACGGTACTATACTAATAATGCACATTTGAGATATTTTGATGATATAAATGATGCTATTCTGGTCATCGTACTGGTATTATTAGCAGATGCTTGAACCATTTATACTTCGGTACACTGGGTGGTGCAAAGAGAGAAGAAATCAATAATTTGTAGCTGCTAGGGATGTTCAGTCATATCAGAATCATGCCACTAACAACGCTAGCAACATTTAAAAAGAGTAGGAATCGACCAGATACATAGCTGAATGTTTACATGGGAAAAATAGTGGATATCTGCATTGTCCCACAGTTCTCATTGTGGTGTATCCCTTGTGAAGCATTAGGAGAGTTAAGTGCTAGCTGTTTGTATATTTCTTTCTTTAAGTATTCAAACATTTTCTTATATACACTACTGTTTGGGTTGTGTTTGCTGTGACACAGGGCAAGAAGGCTTCAGGAAAACACGTCTGACAGCATGAGCTTTTAACTTAAAACCCAATGGAATGTTTTTAAAAGCCAGAATCATCTAATCCTTTAGATGGCACACCTGAGAACACTCTCTCTCTCTCTCTCTCTCTCTCTCTCTCTCTCTCTCTCTCTCTCTCTCTCTCTCTCTCTATTAAACATTGCTAACTATGGAGGCCTGTAAGGCTGCGCTGAAGAATGCGTGGAGAGGGGAAATGGTGCCAGGGAAGTGAGCCAAGACATTAGTTGGGTTGCGGCCTTTTTGCAGGATGCTCTTAGAAGACGTCCAGCATGTAAACGGTGAAAAAGGCGAGTAGAGAAGCCCAGCTCTGAGCTCAGGATTTGTTGCCAGGAGTGGCTCAGATTGTTCGATTAGAACGTTTTCCTGTAAGTAACGGAGCAGACTTTCAGGTCGCTAAACACTCTGCTTGCTTGTTAGTGTCTAATGAGCTTTAAGCTGGTTCTGTAATGAGCCCTTCAGAGTAAAGGGTTAGGACTTTTGCACTGAGGTCTTCAGCAGACAGCAGGAATTTGGAGGCTTGTGTTTCACAGAATAACAATGAAGAAAAGTGTGTGTGTGTGTGTGTGTGTGTGTGTGTGTGTGTGTCAGTTAGGAGGAGGCTGATAGAACCCAGCAGAATGGATTTCTATCAGCTGATCCTACACACAACCTAACTGTAGGCCCCTTTTTATTAATTATTTTTTCTATTATTATTAAATTTTATAATAATTAATTTAAAGGCACATTGCAATCCTGCAAATCTCTTCAAATATAATGGAAAACTTTACAACTCTAGGCTTCACTCTTAACTCAAAACATACATACTTCTGATTCCAGTGTAAAACTACTCAGCATGTCTGTTCTGCACATTAAAAACAAGAATGGACCCAAACAGAACCTCATTTTAGTTAGTTATTTTGGTTTAGTTCTAGTTCAGAAAGGGTTCTAGTTCTAATTCATTTTCCGTTTGCTCAAGAGACTTTTTTCAATTTATGCCACTCTAATCTGATTAATTAACACTTTGTGTTTATCCTATTGGCTAATATGATACAGTATACTGCACTGCTCAACACACACACACACACAAACACACACACACACACACACACAGAAGAGAAGTGTCCTATTGAAGAGGACTTCTTTTGAACACCCCTTTTATTCACTATTATGTACATATTTGAAATACATTATACACACTCATGCCTTCAGTTTGTACATGTAAAATTTATCAGTTTTTATTTGAATGTCAGCCTCCAACAGTAGGCGGGCCAAAATAAAAATTACTGTAATTAATATTTATAACTATGAAATTTAAAATACACCTTTTAAATATGAAGAAATAAAATTCTGATGATTATCGATATGGACTAATATGAAATTATCCTACTGGAAATGTCACATGATCATATTTCACATTTTCAAATATATGAGAGTAAAGGATATTTTGTCTGCTCTCACTGTATTTACTCTTACATAAATTCACCTAGAAACATGGATAACATTTATTAATACAATCATTCTGATTTGTCCTGTAATATTGTTCTGAGTTAATTGATCATTTGTTCCTTTAGTAAGGCCAGGGAAAAGTCCACTCAACCAGATTCAGCAGATAGAGATTAGATTTTAAAAGCATTTTTCAATCTAATTCTTATTATTGTGTGAAAGTGATATGTAAGTTAGGTAGTTGTGCGAGAGGAGCTGAAATACAAGTTCCTAGTGGGCCCTTAGGGTGTAAGGAGTTAACACAAAGTTTTTAACTACTGTTTATTTTAATGAAGCTGATCATGGCCCCTCT
Source organism: Bryconaethiops microstoma (assembly GCA_037577275.1). Lineage (NCBI taxonomy): Eukaryota > Metazoa > Chordata > Actinopteri > Characiformes > Alestidae > Bryconaethiops > Bryconaethiops microstoma. The sequence goes on from JBBJLS010053120.1 coordinate 12,305, forward strand.
GCAGCAGCTTTCGACACTTCATTTACACCAGCGGCACGAAAACGGCCTCTGCACTGTGTGGTTAAATGAAACAGAAACAAAAAAGAGGGAAAATTCCTTTAAAACCTCAGTATGTTTCTGGTGTGTTACTCAGTCATAAGAGAATCTGTGGTTAGCATGTGTTTGTGTGTGACATAATGCTAAAGTGATGCAGACAGGTCCCATGACTTACACACACACACACACACACACACACTCCTCAATCCTCTTAATTCGAATCATTTAGCTCAATTCTTATCTCCATTCTGAGGCTGCATTAGTAATTCAGACTCGGGTATGTGGGGCAGAGTGTAAGTCTTACTGAGTGTAAGGTTACCTCAGTTCAAAACATGACGCAGGACCCTGATTGCAAACACACACAAACTCTCTTTCACACACACACACACACACACACACACACAAGACCACAGAGTATGCCAAACCTCTTCTGTGGAAATAAAAACATTAGCCCCCCGCCCCTCTCCCACCCTGCTCCAGAGCCTGGGAAATAGTGCAGGAAACTCAAAGGGCACTGACAGAGGTGGGTATGTGGAAATACCACATTCACTCACGCACACACTTGTTTTCATATTTCAGGTCAATAATTTGAGAGCTCGTATGGATCAAGATTTGTTTTTTTTTTAAACGGAGGTTTAATAACTGCTAATTTAAAGGATTTCGATAGATAACCAATTCTAAGTGAGGCATTTAATGCTGATAGGAGAGGCCCAATGATTACTGGTGGGACTTCTTTAACCAAGCTTGTAGGAATAGAGTCGCGTGTACAGGTAGAATAATCGCAGAAAGCTCTGTTTGTTGGACTGGATTAAAAGATGTCAGTCTCTCAACTACGACTGAGTTTTGAACATTATCAGTGTCTGTTATTATTAGTATTATTATTATTATTATTATTATTATTATATAAATGTGTGTGTGTGTGTATATGTATGTGTGTGTGTATATAT
>JBBJLS010053131.1:0-13287 GCA_037577275.1 Bryconaethiops microstoma
GCAGAAATCTGAAACCAAACCTGTGTTCTTCTAACCAGCTCACAAAATATCAACTCCTTTTTAGAAAAAAAGGAAATATTGATACTTTTTTACTGCTTTCTTGTTCGTTTGAGTTTATTCTAATGTTCACTTGTGTTTATGCTGGCAGAAAGAAACTCACTGCTGATATAAACAGATTCAAACAATTTTCATAGGTGCCTTAGACTTTTGCACAGTAGTGTATATATATTAATCATTAGAAATAATTAACTGTTTTGAAGTGTGATGTAGCAATATACTGGATTTTAAAGCTTATGTATAACTTTCATCAAAATAACCACCCCTTGCCTAATCACAGCAGCACAGATTCATAGAATCCTTTAAAGTGATAAAATCCTCCTAGCACCATTTCAAGAATGCGAGCAGTTCCGCCTCATTTCCTGGATGCTCATTTTGAACATGTCATTCCAGTGCCCATTCTGTCCAGTGATATGTAAACTAGAATGAACTGTGTGATGTTGAAGAACGGAGTTCTACTTTTGTTTTTGTCATGATTCCTTTCATTTGAACTAAGTCTCCAGATCTTCCCCCAGAACACCCCAGACCGTCACAGATCCACCTCCAGGTTCCCTATCTGCCGCCTGACATAAACCTTTAACTTACCCCCAAATAGCGGAAATTTACTTTCATCCGTCCATGAGACCAGCTCCCAGTCCTGAACACTCCAGTGTTTGTGTTGTTTGGCCCATAGTCAGCTCTTCTTCTCATTAACACCACAAAGAGGAGTTCTGGCAGCAATTTGACCATCCAGTCCAGCTGCTCTCTTCTCTTGCCTGTAGTAAGAGACAGTGGTTTCTTTCTGTCCACATTCATCTCAGCCTTCAGATCATCCTCCGATTTCTTTCACACGACAAAACTAAGCGTTGATCGTCAGCCTTTGTTATCGCTCTCCTTGCCCCAGACTGGTTCTGGTCACTGTGGCCTCCTGTCAGCATTTTTCTCTCTAAACAGTAGGTCACTCCAAGCTTGGAAACATTTAACTTTCTTGGTATTTGGCAATGAGAGAACTCAAAATTTCGATTTGAGTCCTCTGCCCTATTGTTAAATGAGCATTTCTAGCCATTGCAAACAATACCAAAAGGTTTGACTTTTAAGTTTTGATACAGTACAACAGAAGTTTCAAATGAGGAACAAACAGTGCATTCAAGTTATCACAGAATGATTTGGGACAGGGCAGACAGGTGGCTATGGCTTAGTTAATTCAGATACAGTCAGGTGGGGCTAGGACAAATCAAGTTCTGACATTAGTAAATGTACTTCCAACACAAAGTGAATGTCAGTGCACTTAAGACAGCCCGGATACACTACATGGACAAAAGTATTGGGACATCTGACCATTGCACCAACAGGGACTGTAATGACATTGCATTCAAAAACATGGACGTTAATATGGAGTTAGTCCACACCCAACCTCCACCTCCAAAACTACCCCGCCCCTGGCCCTTGCCGCTATATAAACATTTTTTATTCTTGGAAAGCTTTCCACAAGATTTTGGAGTTACTGTGGGAATTTGAGCTCATTCATTCTCTAGAGCATTTATGAGGTTAGACATTGATGTTTGAAGAGAAGGTCTGGCTCACAATTTCCATTCCAGTTCATCCCAAAGGTGTTGGATGGGGTTGAGGTCAGGACTCAACCAGTCAAGTTCTCCCACACTGAACTCATCCAACCATGTCCCAATACTTTTGTCCATACAGTGTATCTTCTTCAAAAAACAATAGTTTGAGCCTTTGTGGCTAAACAATGTGTTACTACAGACTAAAAAAACTGAAAACCTGTCAGTTACATTTGTCGTAAATATTTCTAATGTTTTCTTGTAATGTTTTGAAAAAGCAACGTATCATTTTTTTTATCCGAAGCATTGGGCCACACCTCTCGGTCCACCCTCGGATTTATAAAACATGTATAACTAAAAATAAGAAAGAAAACATGGACACAGCCTTATAATATTTCAGGATTTTGTGTCTTTGTTGACTGTGCTGAAGGGGGTGGGTGCTCCATAGCTGGTCACATCTGTCCAATCAGAGCGTCCCTCGTCGCTGTTCCACGTTGCAAAAGTTTTTATCCTCCCGAGTTCAGACTGATCTGGAAAAAAGAGGACAGGAGGACTTGGACAGGGTGTGATTTTGGCAGTTCGACTTCCCAGCAGGTCTAGAGGCGCGATGGCACCGAACAGAGCCCCCTCCGGGGTCCCAGGGTGGGAGAAGTTTGCGCGTGTCCTGCTCTGCTCCTCAGGCTTGATCCTCTCTGTGTACGCGCTCCATGTTGAGCTCTCTCGGGAGAACGACCCCAAGTACAGAGCCATGTGTGACCTGGCTGAATCCGTGAGCTGCTCCAAAGTCTTCACCTCTAGGTAAACCTGCACTTTCACGCACTTGTGTTCAGCTGCACTGAGCAGCCCAAACAATCCCAGAGCTGGATGCCACGTGTTACAGGCTGCTCTAGCTGCTGGACCTCTCAGTCATGGTGACAAGGTGGGTTCAGGTCTTCATCTGCAGCCTATAGACCCCTTGAGATCCTAGAGCTGCACAATATAGATAAAATAACACCCGCACAGAGTCCTGACCTCAACGCCATCCAGCACCTTTTGGGTGAACTGGAACGGAGATTGCGAGCCAGACCTTCTCGTCCAGCATCAGTGCCTGAGCTCATAAACGCTCTACGGAATGAATGGGCTCAGATTACCACAGAAACTCTTGTGGAAATCCTTCCAAGAAGAGTGGAAGCTGTTATAGCTGCAAAGGGGGACCAGGTCCATATTAAAGTCTTGCAGTTTCATTGAAGTCCCTGTTGGTGTAATAGCCAGGTGTCCCAGTACTTTTGTCCATATAGGATATATTACTCCCTCTTCTATACAATACATATATTTAAACAAAGCGGCGAAAACAGGCCGTTTTACCGGTGTAGTTTTTGTGATGTTACAAAACCAGCTCATTTACATATAGCTCCTCATTCAGCCCTGCCTATTAATGGGAGTATTTGAGCACTGTGCTGCCTTTCGAGTGTGTCGCAATACAGGCCAATTAGAAATAAGGTCATTTACATCTGTCTGTCTAAAAGGCACAGTAAGAGAAACAGCCTGTTTAATTTTAGGGATAAGCAGAGGTTGGAAAATGATCAGGGCCAAATAAACCATGATGAATTGTAATTTTGGTACTCAAACCCACACAGATGTGATAGAAAAAAATATAGAGAGGGGAAATTTATAGTGTCAGCCAGTCAGTGACTTTACTAGTTAAAGTATATAATTAGATTGTTGTTGAATTATTGAGACCTTGATTCATGGAGCTGTGATTGGTCACACTGACTGGTTAGAGGCTGCATATTTTTGCACCATATTGTCATAATGACCATCAGACAATATATTGTGCACCCCTAGTTTGTTCCATTTGACTTAATACTCGTTTCTAATGACCTGACCCCTGACCTAGTATGACCTAGCATCTCTGAATTCATCCTTCACAGAACTGTGGGTTTATGTTTATTATATCATATTTTAATTGCAGTGTTTATTTTTCACATAAAATGGGCTCGTTTTTGACTGTGTAGTGACACTGTGTAGGCCAGGGATGACCTTTAGCACATGGTTTACTGATCAAGATTTTAAGTAAGTGCCTGTGTTGGTCAGGTGGGGTCGTGGATTTGGACTCGTCCAGCTTGTTGCTGCCAAGGACAGCGTCTTTAACCAACCTAACAGTCTTCTGGGCATCATCTTCTACAGCCTGCAGCTGGGCCTGGGTGAGTTTCATCTGTCTCTTTGCATTTAAAGGACTGGTCTTTCACTGATTCCATCTGTGGGCAATGTTGTTTGAAGTCCAAATCTTTCTTTTTTAAATCTGGTACTTCAGTGGTCTCCTGTCTCCCTACAGGTCAGGTGGTGTCTGGTACAGCCGCTCATATCTTGGTGATGGCATCCTGGGTGTCGATGGCTGGCTCCATATACTTGGCTGCTATTTTGGCTTTCATTCTGGGTGATTTCTGTGTGGTGTGTGTCTCAACATACATCATCAATTTCGCTCTTCTCTACATCAACCTGAAGAGAAGGACAGGGCTGGGGGGAAATCTGGAGAAAGTCAAGACCGGTTGAGGAGCAAGAAGACAGCAAGTTCTTTCACTGTGTGTGTGTGTGTGTGTGCGCACGTGGGTGGGTGGTTGGTTGGTTGGTTGTGTGTGTGTTGCACATCACTGAAAATCAAGTTTCCATATTTTTTTGAAGAATAAGTAGAGCTTCATTTATCAGTCTGCAAAAACAGCCTGTTTTGAATTCACAAAACAGATATGATTTTGTCATATATCTGCGTATTCAGTCTGCCTATACACTGAAGTTATAAGCAATATTTCAGCCTTCTCAGCCAATCAGAATAGAGTTCATTTAAAATATTTTTGTTTTGAAGACATAGCCAGTTTAATTCTACGGGATAAAGAGAGGTTGGATAAGGGTCAGTTATGACTGCTTATGTTACATTAACTTACACAAATGTGATAAGTGGACTTTAGAGAAAGGAAAACAGAAACTAGAAGCTAGAAACAAACGGGCACTGGACAAAACATGTTGTGAAAGATAAAGGTGATGTGATAGTAGTAGAAGCAGCTTAATAGGCTTGGCAGGTGGTATTAGCATAACGGCATCCTTCGCCTTCATATCAGACTATTGACTGTTATAAGTATTACTTTACCTGTTTCAATAAAAAAAAACATTACAACAGCAATGACTCCGTGTCAGTAAATGCACGAGCTGCTGCCTCAACTGCAGATGTAACATAGTCTAAAAAGCATAAATGGTCTATATGTATTCATTACTGTTTTGTACCTGTCAATCAGTCTGAATTGATTGAATTAAAAAAATATTTTACTGTGACAGGCTGCAAAGTACCTAAAGATACAAGGTGCCTAGATAAAAGTGTTCCAACCACTCAGCATTCAGCACCACCAGTATCATCTGGAATCATCTGCACCTGTTTCTTCACCGGTTCAGGCTTTAAGTTAGAAGTGCTTTGTTATGCTCAGGATGATTCCTAGATCAGTTACTGTGTCACTGATCAGGTTCAGGGACTGGACTGAAATTGAGAGCCTTTGAAAGTCCTTCGGGAAGCCTGGAGAACTATTCCTCAAGACTAGAAACAAATACAGTCAAGTCAGGCCTTTGGAAGTGAAATATGTAAAAGTGAGGGGTGGTTCAAGACATTTGCACAGTGTTGTATCAAATTTATGAAAATGAAAAAACATTTTATGTGAATTATGGTAAATGTGTGCTACTGGTCGCACATGAAACCGCAAAACCTTGTTCTCAATCCATATTCATTGCAATGTATATCTCTGGGCACTAGGGGGCGGTCCATAAGGAGAATACTCTTAGCTGCTGGGACACTAGGGGGAGGTTGGTCTGCAGGCCTTCATGCAGCACGGCATCAGGCAACAGGGGATATGCAGAGATGTTGTGTTGTATTCTAATTGGCGCCCCTTATTTAAAACCAGCTGCCAATTTGTCCATTCAATATGTAACATGAAAGGACAAAATGATGATGCAACTGGAATTAAAATAAAATCCGTAAAAAACATTTGGTGGATTTTTTTTTATTTTTTATTACATAAGTCTTATTTGTTCATACCAACACGCACTCTTCAGTGTATTTAGTTTTTGTATAGCCCGGTATGGGAATATGAGTGGTATGTAGAGTTAGCATAGCCCAGGATGCCATATGGGAGGTGATCCTCCCTCTCCCCATCACTCAGCATGATTGGAGGAATCTTCTCTCTTCTTGGGAAAGTGGTCGTCTTCTCCGCTATCACTCAGTATAAATGTCTTCTTTCTCTCAGAGTGGATTGGTTGGTTTTCAATCCCCCATTGGTCAGCATAATTGTCCTTTCTCTCTCTCTCTCTTTCTCTCGCTATCTTTCTCTCCCATTCCATCGCTAATGTCTCATGCTCTCTTGTTTAGATTTAAGCCTCTTGTTCTGCTGAACTCACTCTGTGCTGGTGTAACACGCAGAGGTCCTCAGGATGCTCCTTTTACAGGTACACAGATACATTCTGGAGGCCAAACACAAGCACATGTAATCTGCCCGAAATATTTGCTCCTGCAGTTTTCCTGTAACAGTGCACAGGCACGTGACACTGTTACACAAAGAAGTGTTTGAAACCTTAATCACTTTATCACTGTGGCATCAGTCAATGATTGATCGAGGGTAAGGGAGTTTATAAGAACAGCTTAATGTTCCAGGAAGAAGGACTTCTTTTTTTTCACCTTCTCTCATAAACTACATGAATAAGGGTGGGAAGGGGTGACTATGAGTCATTTCTACACATTTCCATGAGCAGCATGTTAAAAAAGAAAGAATTCAAGACCTAGTCACGCATCTGCACATGGGCTGGTCACCTAATCCTCTAGTGTAAGGAAAAAAAATGTAAAAAGCTGAAGTTTCAGTTTGATGAGGCCTGTCTCAAAAAGCTGGACGTCTTGCTCATACTCTTGCTCATTTAATCTAACCCTGGAATTACTGTCTCACTTATTCCTTGGCAATTTAACACCATGGCAATTGGCCACATGCCTAACCTGCCCCAGGGCAAGTCTAGGATCTTGGGTCATAAACAGCTCTGGAATCATTTAGGGACCACTCTCTCACCCATCTGGGACTTTTTCAGTTGCTTTCTTTCCCTTTATCATGTTTGTGGCTGGGACAAGAACAGGTTGATGGGGATAAAAAAGAGACTGGGCGAAGCAGTAACGGGGTGGGGATAGAACTAAGAAAGACGCTAACTGATATGCGATTGGTTGAGAATAGAGCTAAAGAGTAGACTAGGTGGGGCAGGGACAGGTTGAGGGTAGAGCTAAGGAGGACACTAGGCGGGACAGGGATTTGTTGAAGGTACAGCTAAGGACGACACTAGCTGGGATGAGATTAGTTGAGGGTAGAGCTAAAGAGGACAGTAGGCGGGATGGGGATTGGTTGAGGGTACAGGTAAGGAGGAGACTAGGCGGGACGGGGATTGGTTGAGGATAAAGCTAAGGAGGAGACTAGGCAAGATGGTGATTGGTTGAGGGTACATGTAAGGAGGAGACTAGGCAAGATGGGGATTTGTTGAAGGTACAGGTAAGGAGGAAATTAGGCAAGATGGTTTGTTGAGGGTACAGGTAAATAGAATAGGCAAGATGGAGATTGGTTGAGGGTACAGGTAATGAGGAGACTAGGCAAGATGGAGATTGGTTGAGGGTACAGGTAATGAGGCGACTAGGCAGGATGGAGATTGGTTGAGGGTACATGTAAGGAGGAGACTAGGCGGGGCAGGGACAAGTTGAAGGGGGTAAACATGAGGGGCACTCCAGCAAGCGTCTAATTGGAATTGCCCACCTGGACCGCAGCCTTGCAGCAATGAAGACACAAAAGGAGGTGGAACCTTGCCTGGGAGAGCAAGAAGGAATACAGATTAAGAGGAATTTGATAAGCCTTCAGGCAAACAAACAAAAGACATTAGGTAGTGGTTTCGATCCAAGACTACTGAATGTAGTTTCCTCGTACACCTGTTCAGGGCTTAGATATGAGATGATAAAGTTTTAACAATGAGCCTGAAACGTGTCTAAACGCCATTAAAGCATTAGGCCAATTTGTTGAATTGATTTAATCACAGGTGAGGGGTGATGTTAAGCTGCCTTAAACGATATGACAACATGTGCATACTTATATATGCATAATAAATAAATTCACAATTATAATAAAAGTATTATCAATTTAAATAAGTATTTACAAATGCAGTGCCCATGTTTTTTCTTCTTATAATAGGTTTTCTGTACCAAAAATGAAACATTGTTTTGCGGCCCCTTCTTTAGCCCCCAGAATTAAAGACGCCATTTTTACTGCATCATTAAGATCGATATATGTAAACGAACTCGACTTCATTTGGATGCCTTCGTTCAAAAGGTAGCCTGGGCTCAAATCCCACATGAAGGAGTGGGGCTAAGCTCTGTGCTGTGTTTTCTGTTGTTTCTATTTCTGGACTGGGGGTGTGAATAATATGTTTAACACTTATTTTAAAAAGGATTTTTCATAATATGGGCCCTTTAAATGTGACCGGCTTAAGCTTCTAAACACCACCAGTCATGACTCACTTTAAAATGTCACCACCATCAGCATTTATGACCATCAGCAGTGTTACTGATGGTCACAGCAGTGTATCGTTCATGTGTCGTAATTCAGTGAGTCGAGTTGTTGGTAAGAGCTCATCTGAAAGCAGGACTCAGATTGTTCTGTTTTTATGATTTCACAGAAACTGATTCTAGATCAGCGCTCCTATTTGCTGTACGTTAAACTGGTAGGTTTTGTGTCTCTTCAGCCTTAAGTAATGGAGGCTGCATCTTCTGATGAATATTTTAAAAAATTTTTTACATACTTTATTGATCTCAGAGGAAATTACTTGAGTCCTCTCCATTTAACGCCTTCACCTGAATGAAGCAGTGAGCATGGCTGAGGAACAGTGTGTGGCGATGGTACCTTGCTCAAGGATACTGCATTGGTGCCACCTGCAGTCCTGGGATTCAAACCCATGCCCTTCTGATTGCAGGGGCGACTCCCTAACCACCAGGCCACCAGCTGCGCCCAATAGGTCTATGATAACGGTGACGTAGACGTGTCGATGTAACTTTCACTGTTTTCGGTTCTGATTAGCACTAGCTTTCAGTCACACTAGCTCTGCCGTATTAGTTACATCCTTAGCAACATGTCGCATCGCAGTATGATGTAATGAACTTAATGGCAAAACTGCCTTTCTTTATAGTTCACCGCATTTACTGAATTGTTAGCCAGAGTAACTAGACATTGTTCTTGATGCTGGAATAACACCTGGAGCAACACCTGAGATCCTGAGTACCTGTACAGGCCTGAGCACTAAGCAGTTTCAGTACAAATAAGCAGAAATGGACAATCAAGGGTTGTAACGCCGTTCATTTTGGCTGGTTTTATAAAAACGGCCTACTGAATGAAGAACCTCTTTCCTATTTCTCCTTTCCTTTTCTTCTACCCATTTCTCCATTTCTTTCATCTGCCCATTTCTTCCTTTCCTTTTCACCGGTCAATTTCTTCTATTGTTTTTATCCGCACATTTCTCCTTTTCTTTTCCTGACATATTGTCCCTCCCATATCAGTAACACTCCAGCAAAAGGCGGAATAGTCATTCTACAGTAATTTAGAGTTCTGGTGTTCTTTGTTAGTTAAATGTTTCAGACTCTTGTGGTCACCACCCTCAATTGTGAGGCTTTTCTACGCTCCAGTGTCAGAAGGCTCAAGAGGTAATAGATATGGACCATGTTTAACTACACATACCCAGCTTAAATATGAACCTTGCAACAACAAACGAACAAGGAAGTCCACCTGAAATGCCACTAAGCAGCCATGCGCTTTAGGACAGAGATGTGAGAGGGGCAGTGGTCAGGTACACAGGCTGTTCGTTTATAAGGTTCCGCCTTTTGCTTCCCAATTCATTCAGGCCATGACGACTATAATGGACCGGGTCTATGTGCTGACACTTGCTAGTCTTCTGTCCCAGGGTGAGTTTAGCTCTATATCTCTATATTATCAGAGTGGAGTTCATTATATGCATAATTTAACATTTATTAGTGTTATATTAATATATGTATAATAATAATTAACCTATAAATAAAGTGGGGAGCCATGTTTATATCATATAGGTGGTTTATCAAAATGTATGATTGTAGAATAATCCAGTGTTAACCATTATGTTTTCTGGCAACTAATGGTTAGTACTGATGAATTGCTTGGTGGAAGAGTTGCTTAATGCTTTTAATAATAATAATAATAATAATAATAATAATAATAATAATAATAATACTTGTTATTATTATTATTATTATTATTATTATTATTATTATGTGATTAATTTGGTGAATTGTATTATTTTTATCATATTTTCACTTTTTATATTTATTGTGAGCTGTAAAATGAACAAAACTTCACCACTATTTCAGACAACATCAGGGCTGCTGTTTACAAAGCGGGACTGATTTTGGATCAGTGAATTAGATCATTGCTCCTGAAGTCATTTGTTAAAACAGACTCTGTTGCGTAATAAGGTTGCATGCAGTGTCCACCTACATGTTGAAATTTAGTTCATTTTTACAGCTCACAGTAAATCATACTTTGTCATAAACCACAAGCCTGCTCCACCTTAATGAAGAGATGGATGCAGTTTCAGGAGGTCCAGAGAAGTTCTGAGAATGTGTTTACAGGACAAGATTTAGGTGACTACTGACTAATAGTGTTGGTGATGTTAGCCTCTTGGCTTCCGTTCTAAAGAACCAGAATTTGTACTGCAAACACGTTTTAGCTCTAATGGCGGGTGAATTATTAATCTGTCATGGATCTTTGTTAAACTTTGATTCATTTGTAAGGGCGCCTCACTATTCAAAAGCGCAAATCACCTCTGGGACTCCAAAAGGGAACAATAGGGAACAATGCCCTCCCAGGGTTTAAGTATAATTACTGAGCGACAATAAGCCTCAAACTGATCTCTGGAGTATTTCTGCAGTGTTTCCTTATTAATGAATGGTTTTTGGCTTGCTGGATTTAAAATGGAATGAACACTATGAGGTTAAAGTGCAACCTAGTAAGAAACTAGACACTAACTCGTCTCCACGTGTTTGGTTCTGGTTCACACCAGCTTCAGGACCAGAAAGGTCAAGTAATAGTTTGCTAAAAGTAACAGTTCACGGCCAAAGTCTCAGAAAGATTAACTTGTGAGATTAGCAATGGCATGAGGACAATGTGAAGGATAAAAATAACTTTTTCAGTTTTTCCACTAAAGAAACTTCACGGTTCTTCAAGATCAACAGGCCAAATATGGTCAACCTGCATTGCACCTCAAAATGAGCAAGGAGTACCCCAATTGATTTGCAGCCAAGCACTAAATATGATGGTGATGTTTAGGGTTGTGTTTATTTATACATGGTACTATATACATGGTTTATACCAAAGTGAATCGTTTGCTGGCCTAGCAGGGCTAGGTGGGTCAGTTTGGGGAGTGGAGAGTGTCAGATGTAGTTAGTGAGCATGTAAAACATGAAATTGTTTAATGCCGTACATTTCTCAGTAAGTTCATTAGAAGCCTGTTTTTGCCTCATTACTACTTCTGCTACCTGCTATAATGCTAATGTTATCTAGAATAGTAGAATACAATATTGATTTCCTTTAGTTAAGGATGTTCTGATCTCTGTCTTCCTCTTATTTATTTAGGTTCTTACGGGCAACTAGATGGTAAGTCACTGTTCTCTAGTCATGGATATATCTCTGTAACTTAAAGAGGAAGTCAACTAATTTTTCCAAAATTATGCATAATTCAGTGGTTAATAGATTATTTCAGAATGGGTTTGGCCTGAAACGCTCCAAAGCTCACCAAGACAGAACTTTTCACAATGGTGAGGAATGGAACCAGACAGCTGCCTCTAAAAGTTAGAACACAGAAACTTATTCAATCAAATGGTTATAAATGTGCTGCCTTTTGCATGAGACATTGTTTAACCTAAAATTAAACCCATTCATGGAGAGGTACATACAGGGCAAAATAGTTCCCATGGAAAATTTATTTAGTTCAGGTTTGCCAATATTTTACCATCATCAGCATTCCCAAAAAACACTCAGAGGATGTTCAGTGGTCAGTCTGGAAGTAAATAAAATGTGTATATTCAGGTTGGAGACAAGATGCTTGGTTCCATTCATCACCACTATAAACAAATCTGAGAGCCATTTCACACCAAACCCAATCTACACGTCTTTGTTGAGAAACCCTATGGGGAAATTTTGGAAAATTGGTTGAATTCCCCATTAAACCAAGTAGGGACCATTCCTCCTGTAGACTGTGTTTTCACCAGTACATCTTCTTTTTCTCTCAGTGTGTGGTACCACTTTCCTCAACACCAGGATAGTAGGAGGTCATGATGCTCCAGCTGGAAGTTGGCCCTGGCAAGCGAGTCTTCATTTTTCTGGACAACATTTGTGTGGAGGTTCCCTGCTCAATAAAGACTGGGTATTATCTGCTGCGCACTGCTTTGTCTTCACAAGGTTGGTTTTTGCCTAATGTAGCCAATGTGTCATCAGTGGTTTATATCAGTATTTTAACTGCTTCAACCTCATACTAACTTCTTTTGATAAAACGGACCTTTTTAGAAGCAAAGGAACTGGCCTGTAACTCACTCACACATTCACATGTGTTTAGCAGCTCAAATCATCCACAAGAGGCAGTACTCAAAGCTTTCAATGCTTCATAGAGCAGCGTTTCACATCAATGAGGCTGCCCTCTTCTCCATTGTGGAAGTGACTTATGGCAACTCTGTTCTGGTTTCTTTTTCTATCTGATGTGGTACTAAATCATTTTTGCTCCCTTTGGTCTCAAGCTCCAGTGCAGCCAGCTGGACCGTGTACCTGGGTCGGCAGAACCAGGAAGGCCCTAACCCAAATGAAGCTTCTCAAAGAGTAGCTAGGATAATCTTACACACTGGCTACAATATTAACACGAACGATAACGACATCGCTCTGCTGAAACTGTCGTCTCCGGTCAACTTTACCACATACATCAGGCCAGTATGTCTGGCAGCCAACAATAGCATTTTCCACCATGGTGTGGAGAGCTGGGTCACTGGATGGGGGAACGTTGAGGAAGGAGGTGAGAGGTGGCAGAAGCTGGTGGAATTCTTCCTGGTCCTTTATGGAATATGTGATAACTGAGTTGCTCTTCTTTGCTCTTCTCTCAGTGCCTCTTCCATCTCCTCAGACTCTACAGGAGGTGAAGGTTCCTGTAGTAGGAAACAGACAGTGTAACTGTCTTTACAGTGTTGGAACCATCACAAACAACATGATCTGTGCTGGTCTGCTGGAAGGGGGAAAAGACTCATGTCAGGTATGAGATATATTGACTACTTAATAGGTCAATGGGGCATTCTGGCTTTAAATAATAATAAATAAATAATTTTACTGACATACAGGCACTACATTTGGCACATCTTCTTACTTAAATTCTACATCTTCCAGCAAAGGAAGATTTACTTGCACTTTTTGGTCCCTCTGTGATTCCGTATTACTTCAATCACGTCTTCTCCGTCATACCATGTATTCTCCGTACGACATCATGTACCTGTCGGGGAAAATTTATATGGTCATAATTTTCTTTGTATATGGTCATTATTTTCTTTCATTTATACTTTCTTTTGGGTAATCAATGTATTCTGGGTTTCTTATTTTAGTTA
>JBBJLS010053142.1:0-13285 GCA_037577275.1 Bryconaethiops microstoma
ATATACATATGCATATACATACACACACGCAAAAGTGTTTAAATCAACAATACAATATAATAAACAATCTAGATCTTACATACAGAAAATACAGGACTATGGAAATTAATACATCAGAGTGTACATAAAGCGCAGTTGCAGTCTTGTAGTGTGAAACTCCAAAATGACTGTGCAGTCCGGTGGAATTCCACTTTCGATATGATGGAGCAGCTACATGGGCAGAGGATCCTCGTGCAATCTGTCCTGGCGGATGAAACACTCACGAAGCCAAGTGTAAAAAAGTCACTTGAGATGCGTGCGTCACACTGGGAGCGGATAGAACAGCTGATTGCTGTGTTATCTCCCCTAGCAAAAGCTACAGAAGTGATATGTAGCAAGTTGCATGTGGGCCTGTCTTTCATCTACCCAGTGATTTGCAACATGATCAACACCACCCTCTGTATTCAGGAATCAGACATGGGTGCGATCCGCTTCTTCACAAAAGTGGTGTGAGAACAGCTCTTCACTCGCTTCAAACTGGAGTCTGATGGCCTCACAGAGTCAATCTCCGTAGATCCCCGCTTCAAACATTTCCAGTTCCTTAAAGAATGAAAAAGAGATCATGCCCATGACCACCTGCATCAGCTGCTGCAGGATGAGAGACCCGACCCCTGAAGCCTGCTACAGTTACTGCTACAGGTAACGTTAGGTCAAGGCCAGACCAGACTATTAATTCATTTGTCCTGTGAAAATATTATGTCATGAGAGCTTATTTTGTTAGGTTACAGCTTGAGTTGATATTAAAATAATATTTGAAAGAACTTTAATTTAGCTGTGTGAAACAGCGTTATTAATTTTCCATGCATTTGAAAATGATGAGGGCGATGTCCAAGCTGTTGACGATGAAGCTGAGCCGGTGATGAAGAAATCCAGACTGCAAAGTGACTTTGAGCAGCTTTTTGGACCCCACTTTGAGAGCGGCCGCAAAGAGGCTCACTCCACTCCAGCTGCCGAACTCCGCGCGTATTGCGCAACACCTCAAATTCCCACGATGGAGAATCCACTGCAGTGGTGGGCCCGCAACCAGAACGACTTTCCTCATTTAGCCAAACTGGCTTATCGCTACCTGGCTGTTCCAGCCACCAGCACCACCAGCGAAAGGGTGGGAATGCCATCACCCGACAGCGTGCAAGCGTTCATCCAGCACATGTGGATACGCTTATCTTTCTACAAGAAAACCCGGGGCGCAAGGCCAAGACTGTGAAAGAGGAATATGAGGGCGACTTGGAATGGAATTACTTGCTGTGACATAATAATGTTACAGCAAGGAAATAACCTGATTTTTTTATTTTTTTTATTTTTTTTAGCGGCTACCTGCTGGTGAGCTTCGAATTTTATTTAATTTTTATTACGAGCTGAAGTTGTTTTCTTAGCGGTGTTTTGCTATTGTGAAGACTTGAATTTTCGGTTATTTTATAAAGAAAATGGTTCTCTAATGTTTTGTGAAGCATGCAAGCCAGTGTATTTTCATTCTTCTGTTAATGTGTTATATTTATTTTATAATGAATATGCGCTCTTTTGTCAACCACAGTGTATAGTGTTGACTCGTTCAAGGTATTAGCCGATGTTTTGTTTTACTTGTCATGCTGACTCGGAATGTTACAGAGAACTTTAATAAAAGTTGCTCATTGTTGGACACTTGTGTTCCTCCGCTGCGTCCGTGTGATGACGTCATCAAATGACTAGTCGACTCGACCTCGACTTTTTGACGGATAAGTCGATCTGAATAAATCTGAAGTCGTTAATGCCCTAAAACATACACATATATAAATAATATCTCTGTCTAGCTACTGTGAGGGCAAAGGCTGGCAAACTACCACTAACCCAAAGTCATTTGAAAGCCGTTACATCAGTGAACAATCACCCATGCTGTCTAACTCCACAGTGGGTGCATAGCCACTTATATTCTTTTGGATTGTGGTCGCAAATGGCTGAGGCATTGCCTTGGACTGAAATCACACTCTCCTGATGAGGGGGCCAACAGTTAGCTGGTTGCACCACTCAAGAGCCCAAGTAGTAGTTCTTCTATGGCATCACTTCAACCCTTAATGGCACTTTCTTTTAAAGAGTGTACCTGTGAGATGTTGGGTTATAGTTTAGTTGAGAAGTAGGAATGTGTCTGTTGGTTTTACAAGCGGAAGTGAAAAGACAACGGTACCTTCAGCTTTTCCGAGAAGTGCTCAAAGGACCAGTCAGGGCAGGCGGTTGAATTGGTCTGTGCCTGAGCACCACCTGAGACGAGCACTTCAGAGAGCACACACAACAATCATCCAGTTTTCACAAAGTGGAAAGCGTTTTAGTGCTGTCTAGTGCCTTAATACTCAGCCTACTGAAAGTGAGCATTTGCATACCATTTCTACAGAATGCACTCTTGCTTATGGTTCATGGTTGCAATCAGTGGCAAATTCTGCGAGACATGTACATAGTGGGCCTTCAGCCCTTCAGTAAAACATTGAAAGCAGAGGTAGTCTTAGATCGTTTTGGAATTTTGTGATGTGACTATTTTGCCCAAATAAACCCCAAATATGTGCTATTTCCTGACTTAATTAGTGCATGTTTTAGTCTGTCATTAATATGAGACGAATTCTACTTAGTAAGGCCATCAGTGGACCGTGTTTCGTCTGCATAAACCAGCTCTTATTTCTCACTAGAATTCGATGTAATTTCTGAAGGGTTATTCAGTTGTCTGCTAATCTATGATCCACATTAGAGGAACACATCAGCAGCTGAATGGTATAAATCAGGCCGCATAGGCTGTAGCATGCAAAGCACTCAGATTCATTATGGGATGCTCTGTCCGGACACTCTAGCAGGTGCTGAAGGTGATTGAGCCCTATCTGAGGAAGGCACAAACAAGGACACTTTTACTGCAATGACAACTGTGTCGAATGTACCAGTCATTCTCTTAGCCACCAGCTGCATGTCAGCCACTGGATGACCTGTTAGGACTGAATTTCATTGTTTGTCTGTTTAGCAGGAAAAAGAAAGATTTGTGTTGCATAGTGATGAATAAAGCTACCTGCATGCATTATTTGATAGTGTTGTTTACTAAAAAAACATGTATGTGTATACAACGGGTCCTCGTGTTATGACAGATCCATTCCTTCGACAGTGATGTAACCTGAATTTTGGTGTTAGTCGAAACACCCTAGCCTAATTCACTTACCTATTATTATTATTATTATTTATATTTTTTCTAAACTGTTCTAATCTATTCTAACCTGAATACTGTAAGAGTATAAGCAGCTGGAATGTTTTGTGGGGGGTTTTTTTCTTTGTAACAAAATATCTGAATATGAATATATATCCACTGAATGTATGTATTTGTGTGTGTTATCCATTACTGGTATTTATGGATCAGTTCATTTTATCATAAACATTTATCACAATATTGTTATTTATAAAAAAGCATGTAAAAATGACCATCCTTGGACATTCTAGAAAGTATGGAGTTCCAGCCATATGGAACGGTGAAGCAGCTTACCTATCATCAGAAGAAGCCATTTCGAAGCCCCGCTTGTTGTTGTGGCTGTCATTGTTCTCGTTTACTTTGTCAGTTTTTTCCTACTCTCTCTTTTTATTTGTTGACTCACTTATTGCTCTCTTTTACTGGATGTATCTGTTTGTCCACTCTCACACTGGAGTTTGTTTGTTGAGCCGATTACGACACTTGGCAAACCCTGAGCACCCTTTGATCGGAACTGCGATTTCACAACAGAAGTTAAATGAGTTCCCTCTACAGCTTTTCACAAAAGTATTGACTTTTAGTGGCTACAACACAAACATGACAGAGTAGGATGAGCAGATTATGTTAGAAAAAAGATCTAATAGGCTTCATTAATATTCAGAGACAGGCTTTAGGTTCAGATCTGTACTGAAAGCAACTGTGAGCTCACTACAGCTTACATTGTACTAAGAACTGCTGACACTGTAAAAGCTCTTTAGACTCCAATCTAACTGGTCAAACTGAGCTGCATGTCCACCAATGTGGACTGGAAAAAGTCAGATTTCATGTCGTAGCTGATAGAAAGTCAGTGCTTTTGTGAGCTACAGCTCAACTGTTTAGTTAGCTTAGTCATTTCACAACTGTACACATCAAGATCTATGTAGACATTTGAGTCAATTCAGCTAAATTTCTCAATTCAACAGGGTGATTAGTCATTATTATCTGATTATTCATGCGGTCATGGAAAAAAGCATGATCCATTTACTGAGACGGATTAGTTATCGAATTTCGGCAAATGACAGCATGTTGTGCAATTTCAAGCTAACGTAGTGATTTCTCAATTATAAGTATTTGTTATTTCAAATGATGATTTCTAAGTTAATAGGGACTTAACCTTGAAGTTCATCACGTGCTAGGCTTTGCTGAGCAAACTTTGGACACGAAACATCTTGATTGATTAACTACTTTTGGGTTAAGCAGTTAATAATTTCCATTTTACCCTCTTGTTCCTGTTCCTATAGGTCTAACATCTCCAAACATAAGTGCAAAGTGGGAAAAGCTCAGTTTGTCTCCATATAGATCTGTTGCATAATCTTATAGTCACATAATCATGTAGGCAGCTCATGTGTTCAAATGATGAACAAAAAAAATGAAATTTAAAAGATTGTCATGTAAAAGATTGTCATGGATGTATCTGGTTCTCAGAATAGACAACACTGAAACACTGGTGAGATGACTGAATTAGCCTGTGCTTTATTATACATGCTCCCCCTTAGAATACAGGTGTAGTTTCTCTCTGGCCTAAACTCGGCACTCCGTAGGCGCTCACTCACATATAAGCTCTCCCCTGCTGTTCCGGAGTAAGAGGATGATGTGAATTATGGAAAACCATCTACTGTGACTGTTTTCATCTCTGCATGTGGTGAACATTTCCTCAGGTTTCCTCACTGGTGGCACCCCACTGTTTTTAAATTTGAATAATGTCGAATGAATGCTTTAATGATGAACACATTCTTCCCAGAAGCCAAATGGACAGACTGGTGTACAATTTTATTGTGCGCACTGTATGGATACTGTAAAATTCAGGCTGACCTATTTAGGGGTCATTGCTGCTGTCCAAGTAATTGTGCATCAGGACAGCAAGCAGAGCACAAAGGTTAGCGTTACAGTGTTTAGGGTGAAGGTTATGCTTATGGTAAGGATTGGGATCAGATTTTGAACTAAGTTTAGTGTTAACTTTTGAAACAGAATCAGAAAGCTTTATCTTGAAGGAAATTGCTTTTGTTATGGCTGAACAGACACACAGAGACATGGACGACTTCTACTTTCCACCTCACAAAACACTCCTGCCACTCTTATCCACCCACTCCACCACAACTATCACTCCTGCCATTCTTATTCAGCCACTTCACCACAAAATTCACTCCCACCACTCTTATCCACCCACTCCACCACACAAATCACTCTGGGCTGTTGACCCCAAGTGTTGAAACTCCTAAACCATCATCAGCTATACTCGCTGCATCCTCACCATTCCACTCTCCTCCCTCTCATTCACAGACATTTTGTCTCAGTCCTACTGACCCTCATTCCTCTCCTTTCCAGAGCGTATCTCCAGAGTCTCCTCAACCTGCTGTCTACTCTCACTACAGATCACAATGTCAGGGACAAGTACAACATAAAATATAAAGTCTAAATAAATTAATAAATAAATAAACTCTCTGTATGAAATACACTATGCTATATATACACCAATGCTGGGTGTAAATGCTATAGATAAGTAAATTACAGTTAAGTGAATTACCAAACAAAGAAATGGTGGTTAGGGGTATTTTAATGCACATAGTAGAGGGCTGAGGTTAACATTATGACCAGAATTAGGACCAGGTTCAGTTTTCTTTTAGGTTTTGAGTTGATATCAAGGTTAGTGTTAAGCATTAGGACCACATTTAGGGTCACATTTACATTTAGGCAGTTTGAGTTGGTTGAGGGTGAGAGTGTTAAATTGGAATGGAATGTTAAAGTGGAATTTAATTGAGTTGGCAGGGACAATGTGAAGAGCTAAAGAGCCATAGACTGAACCAGCAAAATAAGCATTAAGGAAAACTGTTTAATATCTTTACGTTTTCAAGTTTCCGTCTCAGGTACATTCAGAGTGTGAGTGTTTGTATGTGTGTAGGTGGTTAAAGCTCTGTTGAATCTTGGCTTAGTCTGACAGTGGCAGGTGGGGAGGAGCTGACTCCTTTGGCAGGGCTTCTCTCCCAGGGAGACCAAGCATTTCTGTCTGTCACTGCAGTCAGGGACACAGCACCCTGCCAGAAAAAGAAAGTCTGTGTGTTTCATAAAAAACAAGATGGGCAGAAAAGAAATTCTTCAGGATAGACTTATTCTTCTCTCTAATAAGAAATTTACTGTTGTGGAGATACAACAGCGACAATTTATAATACATCAAACATGTATTATTATTATTATTATTATTATTATTATTATTATTATTATTATTATTATTATTAATAGCAATAATAATAATAATAATATTACCACATTGTTATTCAATACACATGAAAAATACAGATAATTATTATTACATGTGCATACAAAACCTTTTTTCTCACAGATGGTAATTTTACAGGAGAAAAGTGTCCTTCGCTTATAATAGAACTTCATGTAAAAATATTTTATTGAGGCTATTTCAATTGGTCCATTCATCATGAAATGCTACACAACACAAGGAGCGATGGGCATTTTACATGTGTAATACCAATGGAAAATATTATTAAAAAGCCAATTATGGATCATTATAGAATTCTCAAAGGCTTATTTATGTTTTAGCTCCACTTTAGTCTGTCAAAACTAGCAGAAGGTTTTAAAAACAGTAATATTATATAGGAGTTGAATAATTGTAACATGACTATAATAATTGTAACAAAGCCTAGTGGTTTGGGCGTTCACCCTGCGAGCAGGAAGTCGTGGGTTCAATTCCCAAGACTGCTAAGCGCCTCTGAGGTACCCTTGAGCAAGGCACCGTCCCCACACACTGCTCCCTGGGTGCTGTGTTCCTGGTTACGTGCTGCTTCATTGGTGAATGGGTTAAATGCAGAGCAAGAATTTCGTTCTGTTCACACCGTGTGCTGTGGTGTGTTCACGTATGACAGAATGGTCACTATCACTTTATACAGAGCACACCTGTGCATATTATACCACATGTTCACGTTGTATGTATGTGTGTGTGTGTAAGTGTATGTGTGTGGTGGATAAAAAGGAAAATTCTTACTTCTGCATGTCAGAAGAACCTCTTTTACAATTAAACCTCCACTACCTCCACACCATCCCATGACAGCTAATGTGAAGCAGCCCAAATAATCTCTTTAATTTAATAAAACTCACTCTAAATCAAGACTGCCTATGTTATGGGAGGAAGAATATCAGTGGAGAAATTATTTTCAGCTGTATGCAAATGAGATCTGCACTTGTTTTACTGCGAAAAGTGTGAGGATGTAGCTCAGATTGGATACAAAATACTGCAGCGATCATCAGAGATGCTCATTATGCTAATGGGAAATGCTAGGCTTTCACAGGCTAATTATTCGAGCTCAGTGTGTCCCATTACCTAATCTGAAAGGACAGTTTACCAGAAATCTTCATTTATTCGCCCAGTAATTTGTTGATGACAGAAACCTTTTAAGATGCATCTCGGAATCTCCTATTTAAGGTAGTCCTGGTTACATAACAGATGATTATCATTTTAATTGTCTGACTCTCTGAATAGGCCCACTGCTGTGATAGGAGTGCTTTAATCATATTTAAACGCGAAATCAGTCCATTATTTAAGGGGAGAGAATTCAGACTGTAAAACTCGAATTAATCTGCTTGACATGCCAAAAGGAGTATGAGCAGATGGCAGTGGACAAACTGTTTAGGGCACTTTACAGTGTTTCACGTCAGGCACAGTGACAGCGGGCAGGATTTTCATGCTTATTTTTGCATGAAACAAGACACATTCTAACTAGCTGCCGTATATTTGCCTGCAGTAGCATTCGAAGAGTGAGTCTGAGGAGGACAGTTTATTTCTAGCTACCATGTCCATATGCCACTCACTGCTGTAGTTAGTGGTAAAAGCATCAGAGGCCAATTTTGCTTTTCAGGAAACAAAAACTTTTTTCTGGAAATGTTGTACATGTTTGCACCACAGGAACCAGGACAACTAATTTTTTCATCAGTATATCTAATTAAATAAATGAACTTTGAAACCCTTAGGCTAGGCCAATTCTATGTCATTTTGGTCTATTACAATGACAAAATCTTTAACTTAGACAGTCTCTTTACATTAGACAATTTGCATTTAAGTAAATTATGCGTTTAAGTAAACGCATAATTTACTTAACGCCAGGAATTATTTTATCACGCGTTAATGCAGATTTTTTAAAACTCCTTTTCTTTTAAATGTTCATTGTTTTTTTTGTGCTCGTGAGTGCGTGTGTATGTGTGTGTGTTTGTGTGTGTATATATACACCTACACACATACACAGTAAATGTTCCAAGAGCACCTGCGTATAGTGAAAAAACGCGTTGTTGTGATGCCTAAAAATGCCCATTTTTATAGTGCAAACTCTAAATAGGCCCCCAAATATGCTCCCCAGTTTAATTTAATTTTAAACACATTATCTGTAAAGAAAATGTAAAAGTAAACTCGTATTTGTACTGTACAGTATACGCTGAGCTCCCAGAGTGCTCGAATGTAAAATACCGATATTACCCCTGTATAGACTGCACTGTAATGCATGCATGCGCATTTTCTTTGGTATACGCTGTCCTTTTCTTTGGTATAAGCAGGGTAAATACAGTAATAAATTAATTTAATTTACAGTAATGAAATTTCAGGGCTTTAAGAAGAACAAAACGAAAAACACAAGAACACTTGAGATGCTCTACGGGGGAAATTCTGGACTGTAGATGCCACAGATGCATCACAGTGCAGCAGCCAATCCGCAGCAAGGAGAAATAAATATCTTTCTCGGCTTGGCTACTTTCAAACCTCCTACCTCTGAGTGCAGCAGACTGTGATGTCCGGGCCTCGTCCGCCACACCCCCTTGCCCTCGTGCTAGTTGTTTATGGGCATGGCGGATGAGGCCCAGGCATCACAAAAGCAAAAAAAATAAAATAAAATGTGGAGGATATCTGCAGTTTCTGCGCATGTGTGGGGGTTTCTGCAAACAATTATTAGCTTGGTTCTAAGAACAAATCCGCAAGAGACTGAAGCCGCGACTGTTGAACCATGTATAAGTGGGGGGTTACTGTATATATATATGCACTTTGAAAGCGCCTCTGTCTAATTGTAACATAATAAGCATAGCATTGCCATTCCATCTGTAGCCTCCCAGTATTTTTCAACTTACGAACGTATTTTTTGAATGTATGAAGTTAGAGACAAAAACGTGCAGTATATGGTGTTCAGGGAGAAGTAAAACATGCAGTAACAGGATAAGTAGAGCTTTTGGGTTGTTTTTGACCTGGATTACTCACTGATGCTTTGCTTCACCTCAGTGCTGTTGTAGCCAGAAAGGGTTTTCAAAAAATTCAGAAGAGAGAACTGTAGGCATCATGCACTCATGTCCTTCAAACCCATCTCTAGAATGATATCCCAGGTGATTGCTAGGGCGGTGCTAGTATGGTATCCAGGTTGGTTTCTAGGATTAGGTTAATACAGTGTCCCAGGATATTTCTAGAGTGTTGTTAGCTAATATGCTGTATCTGTATCTGCTGTATTTACTTTACTTGCCAGTAGGGATGTAACAATGCACCAAAATATAATGATATTGTAGTGGAAAAATGTGACAATATACTTTGTGCAGAATGAGGATTCCATTAACTCTATTAAGTATGTGATGTAAATGTGTTGTTTATATTGTTCAACCACCGCCAATCAACAGCCCTGTCTAGCACATTCATGTCGTATATACCCTCCCAGCTTCCAGAATGTATCTTGAATGCATCAACCCATGAGCCCTGAACTGTCCCACCTGGTGTTTGCTTAAATGTTGCTATGAAATTGCTATGGTATCCCAAGTGGTCTATAACCAAAGTACAACTATCAGTTAATTTGACATCAGCATGTGTTTTCAGCTGAGCGAGTTATTATATAGTTAATGAATTAAACAAATAAAGTGAAATAAGGTGCAAAACAAACATTAAGTGGGCCAAAAGGGAGCAATGAAGAGGAGGACATTAGAACAAAGAAGATCAGAAATGAAAAGGTTGCCACTTTGCTTAATGGACTTTAGTAAAAATCTGATCCTGGTTATGACCCTGGTTATGGGCTCTTTCGCATCACACCTTGTTTCTTTGTACATAATGAAGCAGACAAGCTTAAAGAGAGGTTGTGCTTTCACACAGTAGCAGAAAGGTCTACTTCAGGTTTTCAAAAGCCTTTTTACTCTGCATGAACCCAGTCTGGGTATTTCACCTTGTGACACTGCAGATACAGTCTCAAATGAAATGGTATTACTAATGTAGTGCAAATATAATTACATGGTTTCACTGATGTTCTGAATGTACCAAAAATGGAAAAGGTTATGGCACAGTGGTTTTTCCCAGTAAGTTACATTCAAATAAATTGAACTTATGCACATAAATGTACAGAATAATGGCATATTTAGTTTCCCATAGAGGTTGTGTTTACACTTTTTTACACTGTAATGTGAGCACGAGTGTTTGTGTATGCCACAGCTAATACCTGGAAAACTCCATGTTGATCTCCCATGTGTTGCGATCATCTTTTGAGAATCTATGCCATCTTATAATGATATTTCTCATTATGCCCAGCTGTTAAGCAGTGCTGCTGTTGAAAGGCCTCACTTGAGTGAATAGACGTTCCTAAGCTAATAAATATTCACGCTGCCTAGACATTATTTGTTTCAAATCATGCCTCAAAGGATAGTTTATTCAAACAAATTAAATGGTAATAATGACTTTCCCCCTCTAATTGCTCCCTTCAGTTTGAAGATTAAATGTAGCTGCGAGCTGCGACTGCTGGGACCAAGCACCACATGACAACGCCTGGCCTTGGTGTATCGGGAATAGGGCAGATGATGACGGATTTGTAAGGGGACGCACCCCTTTGTAAGCAGCACTTCGTCCCAATTATCACAATGCATTTTGCTGTTATCATAACGCTCCTGATAATTGGTTATGTAAAGCGGGGCAAAAGAAACAAATTAGCCGCAACATTGGCGATGGGGTTTGCACAAATGTAACCAGTAGGTCAAGAATGTTTTGTTGGGATTATTAAAATGTGTTTATTGCTGGAGTGCGCCACAGGGGTCTGGCCAGACAAATGTAGTCCACTTCTAATGGCTTGTGATGATTGCATGCTACAGTTATTTACCAAAGCAGGGATAGTATTGCACAGAGTTTTGCCTGTATTTCACACATTTTTCTGTCTAGGCAAAGAAGAATTGCTTCTCCATGAATAAAACTACATAACCTGAAGCCGTAGCTGGTCTGGGAGTCAGAAGGCGCCTATGTGATGCAACTCTAGCTTTAAACAACTGTATCCCACTCTGTCTTATGGAGCCAGAAGTGATAGATGTAGCTCTGAGTGTAAGGACTGATTTGAAGATCTAGAAAGCCAGACTGGAAGAAAGAAAGACATCTTGCTCCCTCGCCGACTGTGTATGGAGCCCTGGGGCCTGTGCCAGTTCATCGTCAAGACAAAATGCATAGAATGTGCAGGGTAATATAGCAGGGAAAGTGTCAGTGCTAATGAGAGACTGAAGGAGTGTCGCAGATTAATGCTTAAAAGAAGCTTAAAGGCAGCCTTACTCCCCGCAGTGTTACTGTAGGAGTGTATACAGAAGCATTTTAGCTCATTTGAAGACCAGCATAACAAATTCAGAGCTTCCTTTCATTTCCTTTAATGTTTACATTCATTTCTGAACCAGGACTGTCATGATTATTCGATTAAAGCCACTTGATGGAAAATGAATCGATTAAAATCTATTACATTCTCAATTAATCAATTTGTTAGTTTGCAGTTTGAATGATAAGTAGTATTGCTAGTGGTCATATTAAAACGTCAAAAAAGAAGACACCTGCCTCAACTACTAATAACCAAGAAAAACATAGCAGCTAGCCTCACTTAAGCCTAGGACCCTTTTTAGAATGTTTATGGAATGATGAGTCGAAAGTGGGTTTTCTTGGAAGGGTCCTGGCATAAAGCTAACACAGCATTCCACAATAAGAACATCAGAAACAATGAAACATAAGATAAGATAAGCCTTTATTGGTTCTACAAATCTTACAAAAAATGTAAGAGCAGCAAAAAACAGAATAAAGCTATACAACACAACAGTACAGAGTAAATGAGTATACTATACAAATAATACAAAGTTATAAATATAGACTTGTGTAGTGTGTGTGTGTGTGTGTATATATATATATATATATATATGTATAGTGGGGAAAATACACTGCCAATTTTTCAAGTTTTCCCACTTACAAAGATCTGTAATTTTCATCATAGGCACACCTCAACCATGAGAGACAGTATCTATAAAAAAATCCAGGAAATCACATTGCATGATTTTTAAATAATTAATTTCCCTTTTATTACATGAAATAAGTGTTTGATACAATAGAAAAGTCGAACTTAATATTTGGTATAGAAACCTTTGTTTACAATTACAGAGGTCAGATGTTTCCTGTAGTTCTTGACCAGGTTTGCACAAACTGCAGCAGGGATTTTATCCCACTCCTCCATACAGATCTTCTCCAGATCCTTCAGGTTTTGGGGCTGTCGCTGTGCAACACGGAGTTTCAGCTCCCTCCTTAGATTTTCTATTGGGCTCGGGTCTGAAAACTGGCTAGGCCACTCCAGGACCTTGAAATGCTTCTTACAGAGCCACTCCTTAGTTGCCCTGGATGTGTGTTTTGAGTCATTGTTATGCTGGAATACCCAGCCACGACCCATCTTCAATGCTCTTACTGCAGAAAAACACACTCAAAGCATGATGTTTCCACCTCCATGCTTCACGTTTGCGATGGTGTTCTTGGGATTGTATTCAACTTTCTTCTTCCTCCAAACACAGCGAGTGGAGTTTATACCAAAAAGATCTATTTTGGTCTCATCTGACCACATGACCTTCTCCCATGCCTCCTCTGGATTATCCAGATGGTCTTTGGCAAACTTCAGATGGGCCTGGACATGTGCTGGCTTGAGCAGGGGGACCTTGCGCGCGCTGCAGGATTTTAATCCATGACGGCGTAGTGTGTTACTAATGGTAACCTTTGAGACTGTGGTC